>DWCF01003230.1:0-20411 GCA_018230265.1 Delias oraia | reverse complement strand
CACCTGCAAATGCAGAACGAATTGTGGATACACTTTGCAAAGTCAGAGGTATGATATTTTAATTTTTAATTTTCCCTGCTGAGAATCGTGACTGTATGGAATATTTCGTATGTAAATATGAACGGAACATGTATTGTCTAGACAGAAATTCATTTTACATTTTTAATCTGTATTTAATTTAACTTTTAACATATAAATATGAAAGTTCGATATATTTTAATTATTTTTATGATATCGCGGACAACGGAGCAGGTGGGTCTCCTGTATGGTAAGAGAACACCGCCGTCCATCACCTACCGAACTACAGTTCACGCATTGGTTGTATAATGTTTTGCCAGCTTTTTATGCCGCTTAAACGACATTTTTAAGGACTTCCGATATCCTGACTCGCTCAGCGAAAGACAGTTGACAGTAGAATCATCATTTTAACTACAACTACCATTTCATGGTGGGTATTCTGTGAGCCCGTGGTATCACTTCGAAATAGCCTGCTCAATTTTAAGACCGGCAACGCAACCGTTGCTCAACAATGGATAGTGTGCTAGAGTGCTATGCTAGAATATCCATGGACGAAGGAACGTTAACTCTAGGTGATCCTCCTGCTCGTTTGCCACCATATTTATATAAAAAAATGTGTGTTAGCATATGCTTCAGCATGGCTCTTCCACTGATGAAAGGCTCTCGCACGCTTGTTCGGCCTTGACGGTCCTTCAAGCGAAGGGAGAAGGTGCGCGCTTTGTAGAAACAGAGCAGTGATTGCTCCGGGCCCAATATAAGCCGAAGAAAAGATATTAGAGATAATTATAGAACTCGTCCCGGTGTAATAATAAAAGTATTTTTAATATCAGTAGAAATGTTGATCGAATATTATTGTTATTAATTTTCAAAATTGTTAGAGTAATTCAATAAAGTATTTGTTAAGTTCTCAATTATTTGCAAGCCGGGAGCGGGAATTCTCAAAGTTTACAAGCGATACAACCTTTTTTGTTTCGAATTGTTTTACAAAACTATACGCAATCGTTTGTTCAAAGATATTCGTATAAATATGCTTTTAATAACGTTTAGAAACCTTTTTTTTTCATACATATTGTATTATTCAAGTATTAAGTAAGTAGGAGTAGTTCAATATAGTGTACATAGTAGATACTAGTATTGTGTACCGTACTCATCCGAGGCACAGCCTTGCTGAAATATATGCTGACGTTCTAATAGGGCCGGATCGTCTGAACTGATACCACAGGCTCACAGAATACTCAGCGTGAAACGGTACAGTGAAGTGGATAACAGAGCAGTTGGGTCTTCTATATGGTAAGAGAACACCGCCGCCCATACACAACCGTGCCATAATCTGCGTATTTTTTGTGTGGCAGACTTTTTACGCCACTTAAACGGTAGTTTTAAGGGCCTCCGATATCCTCAATCACTCAGCGAAACACAGAAGCACCATTTAAAGTACAACACCATTTCACGCTGGATTGGTATGACGCTTACCACTATTAATGGTTAAAAGTAAAATAATGCTATAAAATAAATAAGTACATAAACCTGATAAAGTGCCGTTTAATGACTCCGATGTTGACTAATTCAGTTCTTTGTTGTAACTAATTTAATTATCTCGGGCGGTGTAAATCACAGCAATTACGATAAATGATTTATCTAAATGTTTCTTGTTGGCTGTTTTAATGAGCGTTGTGAAACTTTATATGGCGTAGTTCCTATTTATTGATTTTTATATCAATTCGTGTATATATAGACTATATAAATATAGACTTTTTCGGATACATACATACATTTATAAATGAAAATTAATTGCCAAATGTTTCTGAACGCATAACTGGATAACGGCTAGACGGATTCAGTTAAATTGTTTTTTTACGCAACTTCAGCGGCATTTTTAAGAGCCTCCACTATTCTCACTCACTAAGCGAAACACAGTAGAGGCACCGTTTCAAGTACAACTAATATTTCACGCTGAGTTCTGTGAGCCCGTGTTATCACTTCGGACGAGCCGGCTCAATTAGTGCATATGCTTCAATATGGGTCTCCCACGGGTAAATTAATTAAAAATAGCAGTATTTCTCTTGCCAGTACAATCGAGTAAGTTTCAGACAATGCATTGGGCGTCGGGGGAGGATACTAATCTGACAACAGACAGAGCCCGCGGCCCTATTAACAGACCTCTGTCACTCTTGCGAGTAACTTCCAATAAGAAGCTTTGTGAGTTATCGATTCATTTTGCTTGCTGTCCATTGACGAAGTTCTTCCCGATTTAAATTTTGCTATAGAACTAATACAGCATTGCATTAACATATTACATTATTATCCGCACTTGGTACACGTATCAGTGTGTTATCTGAGGAATGGGCAGTTAGGCGGAGTTAAATTAGGGACTAGTTTTACGAGGAGCTAAATATTTTCAATGTTCGGATTAAATTGGTCCATGTTAGGGCTTAGCTTGAGTGATTTATTATATCTGCATATTATTACAGCAAAAACTCTGTTATAGGACATTTTTGTATCTTTGTTGAATCGAAGCTGCTAATCGTATAATACGGATTTTTTTTCTATAATAGATTATTAAAGTTAAAATAAATGAAAATAAAATAAAGGCCACTGTAATTGCTTATTACTTAGAACTTCGCACTGAACTTATGAACGACTTTTAAAATTACATAATATTAAAAAAAAAAACAAAATTTAGTAAAATTTTGTTTTTTTTTAAATACACTGTTCACCGTTTCGAAAATCGGTTATAAAAACACCGAGATACAGACACCTCAATGCTGCAGATCTTTTTGATGAAATTGACCTTCTCAGCACTAGAAAGTGGGTCACAAAAAATCTTTCAACTGTCAGTCCAGTATCAAAACATATTTATTTAAGTGATAGCCCATTCTTAGAACGTCACCTTACGAAGAGGAAATCAAACAGTGTGTTTGTCCAACACCAATATTTAATTTGACATTATTTCAATGATTTTAACAAGGAAGCCATATTTAACCTCTTATCTGATTTAGTCGCTTGAATAATATCAATAATCGTTTCAATAAAGTCAAATTTTTTTATTAGTTATTTACATGTTAAATTTAACTAGGTTTGGAATTCGTTCAATTAAGTTTTTAACTACTAGTGGTCTTAATTTAATACTAACATCGAGTATGCCCATCATCATCATCATCAACAGCCTATCAAGTCCACTGCTGGAGATAGGCCTTCCCCAAGGACACCCACTGTATATCTATACTGGGTATCATTCAAATCGGTCAGTACGGGACAGTCTGTAATTAAAAGACATTCGAAGATTTGTTCTGAGGAACTGTGTCACTGATTTTAACAAGAAGAAAAACTGCATACAATAAAAAAAGCCTTACTCAGCGAACGTTTACGAACCCGGTTGTTTTGGAAAAATGAAGTTATGTTGAGTAAATTAATTATTTCTTTTTAAATTTCGATTGTGTTGGTTTTAAGCAGATATCGGCTCTATAAAACATGAGGTCTAAAATGAATGTAATGCACTGTTTTCAAATGCTCTAATTTATTATAGTGGCTGCTCGAAATGCGGACTGTTGTGCGGTTGACCATTAGCGGCGGTGTTCTCTTACCATAAAGGAGACCCACCTGCTTTGTTCTTCACTATACAATAAAAATATCTTTTGTTTTTACAGAGCAATACTATATTATATTAATTAATTAATAATTATTTAAAACATACACAATAAAAAGGTATTCGCCGTCTGTATTAAGAGAGACGTGATATAGGAAGAGTACGTAATATAGGAAAGGCATCAGCAATTTTCCCGTTGATAGACCGTCGAAGCACCTTAAAAGGGGAAGTACATTTGAATGCGGAGCATTTAAATAAACATCAGAGAAACCATTACAGTCCCAGCGTCTGGCTTAGCGTATTGCAGCGCTGTTTTAAGTTCGCATTCACCTAACAATAGAAATGGCTCACTTTTAAGCAATCATACCATATTTGATCAATATTATGGAGCACGTAAATAATTTATTTACTTATCATAAGATGCATAATGACTGGATTTATGTAAAACAGTTTTTAACGTCAAATAAAATCTACTTATAAGTCAGTTTTTTTTCTCAAGTGCAGAAGAAACGGTAGAAAATTGCATCGCATTTTTTCCAATGGCGCAAATTTTAGTTTTAATTTAACTAAGCATTTAATTGTCATGTCATAATTAACTATATCATTTATGAAATAAATAAAAGAATCGTCATTGTTGGAAAATAATAATTCAGAGCCCGCAGCTAAAGCGTTTTTAAAGTGAACCATAGAGCGAGAGGGATCTGGTTTGAATCCCTGTCCGGACAATTAAAAATTATAATTTATTCGGTTTCATGAAGGGCTTGACAGTGGCCGGGTGAGTGTCTTAATACTGTAGCGTCCGTGGGAAATCCATGCTGAAGCATATGTGGAAGCATATGCATACGCTAATTGTACCAGCTCGTTCGAAGTTATACCACGAGCTCATAGAATACTTAGCGTGAAATGGTAGTTGTACTTGAAACTATATTTCGCTGAGTGAGTGAGGATATCGGAGTTCCTTAAATAATGTACGCTTTTGTACGCTTAAGTAGCGTAAAAAAACGGTAACACAATCAATGCGCGGACTGTTTCGCAGTTCTCTTTGGGTGGCGGTGTTCTCTCTCTGTTGTCCGCTATACCATAAAAATAACGAATCAAAAAATTGTATGTATGTTAGTATGTTTAAAATAAAAATTTGGCAGTGATGAAGATCTTTTGAATTTCCTCTCACGAAAAGTAATAATATTATATCGTACGTTGCACAGAGTTAATTGCGCGCGTAATGACTTGCCATTTATTGATCGATCGTAAGCTTCTCAACAAGTGATCGTAATTGGATTTGATGTGGCCTAACACAATTAAACACAGTTAAAAATATTGAATATGGTATTTAATTTGCGTTATAACGATATAGGAATAGTTGTAAATTTAACCTTTTCCATAAAAAAAGAAATACATTTTCCGTTTTTCCTATATTTATTGATAGGCCTAATAGATGCTTTAAACGTTTAAAAATTAAATTGTTTTATTTTTCTTTTTTTGTTCATATTTAAATTTATGTTACAGGTTTAAAATCGAGACAAAAGATGAATTCTGCCAAGGTAAGTCTTTATACTTGTTTGATAAGAGTGCGTCAATATTGAACATAATACACGTGCATTTTTTAATTTATATATGGTATATTACTGAAAACCTGTACAAATTTGCTGTACGGATTGTTTATTAGCAGATTGGAATTGATAACGTATCATCATCATTACCTACCACTATTACGATTTAAATAATCTTTATTAATATATAACTATAATTATAAAATGATGTATATTATTAGAACCTTTAATTTTATGAACATAACTTATAATGTTTATTCGGATGAATTCTTTTTAAAAATACTTACTTAATAATACATATGTTTTACGAATTAAATATTTAATTGAACACCTTTGTACACTATCATTAAAGCATACTCAGTGTGAAATGCAGTTTTGAACTTTAGAATAAATAGTAATATTAATATTAATAAATATTAATACAAGATATATTAGAACAACGATTCGCGTATATCGCTTGTTGTAGAAGCAGTTTACCCTACACAAGCGACCGTAATAGGCAATTGCCTGCTAAATAGAGCGTCGCACGGGTAACCGAAGATAATTTGCTCCTTTATAACACGTCTTGTAAATACTTTATAGGAACGTTAAATTAACATCAGCGTATTGCGGTCTACTTTTGTATGGAAACGATGATCTGATGGTGATTGTGAATCTGTCTGAATAGGTAATGTGAGCGCCTATATTGCGTGTGGAATTCTGTGTTGTTTAACTAGGGCCACCCTATCTTTTCAAAAAACTTCAGCAGCCCGTTCGGATTGCCGGCGATCTCGGAGAGCAACCTCCCGAGGTGACCAGTATGCTGCAACTCCTGTACACTCTTAAAGGACATGAGCTGCTGTTTCGTCCTCCCCATGCACGCTCTGCATAAGGGGCTATCAGTAACACCAATAACATAGAAAATTTTGCTAAATTAACTATGTCCTGTTATGAATTAGTTACGGTCCGTATTTGGGGTCGGTGGTGTAATGGTGGTAATACGAACAAACATTGTATTTTGTATCTTCCAAAAAGAGTTTTCGTTCCCCTAAAAGACTGGCAACTGTGGTCCTGCAAGAGGTGGGGATGTCCATGAGTAAAGAACCGCTTATCCTAGATGAGCCTCCTTCTTTTTGTTTATGGTACAGTGGACAACGAAACAGGTGGGTCTCCTATATGGTAAGAGAACACCGTTATTTTTGAAAAGCCACGACACAGTCCGTGCTTTTCTTGTGTTGCCGGCTTTTTACGCCGCTTATGCAGTATAATTTCAAGGTCAACCGATATCCTCACTTACTCAGTGAAACACGGTACAATTACTATTTCAAGCCGAGTATTTTGAGAGCCTTCTGCTTGTTTGTCACCGCTTTTATAAAAAAACAATTTTAAAAAATTAATTATCGGTTTCACGGCCCATCCAGGGTCCAAAAGACCCGTGTGTCGCTAATTGCAATAATTAATTCGACAATTCAGTGACACAGGTCATTCAACCCCCCAATGATAACTGACAGCTAACTTGACGACTTATTTAGAGATCAAGCAATTGTTAATTTCCTTCAATGGTCTAATGGACTAAATCCTGCATGTAATTCGTTGATTGATGTAGAAAGTACCACTGAGGTGGGCTGCTTAGATGCTTTAAAAAGATCCATATTTTATAGCTATAAGTTTTAGCGCGTAGCATATTATAGCGGAACAGATAGGTCTCCTATATGGAAGGGAACGCCGAGTCACATTTCGCGTTTTGGTTTTGTTTCCGGCCTTTTTGCCGCCCAATCAGAACAAAATCCAGGACTTCCGATATACTCACTCAGCGAAACACAGTGCAAATACTGTTCCACTGCTGGTATTCTGTGAGCCCGTCACATCACATCAGATGAACCGAAATTTATGCTGACGTACCAATTGAGCCGGCACGTGCGAATTGATACCAAGGGCTCACAGAATACTCAGGGTGAAACAGTACTTCGCAGAGTGAGAGAGGACATATGGGCGGCGGTCTTTTCTTACCATACAGAAGATCCGCCTGCTCCGTTGCTATACCATAAAAATAGATTAAAAAATTGTTGAAAAACTATATTTCCTTGAATTTAATTATTTAAGAAATGTAATTTGATATAAAAGGAATTAAAACAAAATCTATTGGTTTGTGTGCAGATACAAATCTAAGTTTAGTCAAAATAATGTGAAACGTGCAAAATGTCACAGATTCAAAAGTGTCAACTGTCCGTTGAGCAAGTCCGGGCAAGCATTCAACAGAACTTAGCCCTACAGATAATAACTTCTGTGATTAATCGTTTCTTAATGCTGGATAAAATGCTCCGCGCTGATGCTCTGTTATTTACGAACTATCTTACTTAGATTATATTGGATAACAAGAATTGTGTCTCATCTTAGATAGCTAAATTCAGAATATCAAAGTCAACTTTATAAGCATACAAATTTATTTAATGCCATTTAAATTCGATATTTGAGATTTTTCATGCTTTAGCGGACAACAGAGCAGGTGGGTCTCCTATATGGTAAGAGAACCGCGCCACTGTCCGCGCATTGGTGGTATTTCCGACCTTTTTACGCGACTGAAGCGGAATTTTTAAGGGCCTCTGATATCCTCCCTCATTAAGCGAAACATTGAGGCACCGTTTCAAGTACAACTACTATTTCACGCTGTGTATTCTTTATATGAAGTAAAGATACTAAAAAATAACTTATTGCCGTCATTTACCATAAACCGGGACTGCAAGACTATTTGCAATAGACGAAAACAATTAATATTATCAGAACAATTAATACGAGTGGCTTTAATCGTAAAACTAGTCACAGAAGTTGGCAATTAAGTAATTTGTTATCGTCGTATAAATAAGGCCACTAGCACTGAGACGAGGCGCCAATTGTAATTCTTATGGAAGGCAATTTTATCGATAAGTAACGGCGTGTACGACACTTCGCTGGCGATAGTGATGTCAAGTGTCAGTGTCGATAAACGATGTCCGGCGAACAATCGCTACATTACCATAGGAATTGACTCATTACGAACACTGTATGTAATTGGACCATTTAAAAACAATATCTATATTCCACGATGCGTCGCGAATGCCAATGGCTCATCTAGAAGGAAATAATTCGTGGTAACGTATCACGACAACGCCTCGATATTTGTCGTTCCACAACTTATTATGGAGTCGGTGGCAAACGAGCGGGATGCTCAACCCATAAACACCCCTAGTCCTTAGAGAGCCACGGGTGCGTTGCCGACCTTTAAGGATTTCTTTTATTCTATAGCGGACAACAGAGCTGGTGGGTTTCCTATATTGTAAGAGAATACCGCCGCCCAGGGATAACCGTGACACAGTCCGCACATTGGTTGTATTGCCTTTTACTCTGAGAAACAAGTACCGTTACAGGTTGAGTTTTCTGTGAGCCCTGGTATCGCTCCTGACGAGCTGGCCAATCTCCCAAGTATGAGACAGAATAAAGACACTCGTCCGGCCACTGTGAAGCGCTTCCAGAATCCGAATAAATTATAAATTAAATTATAATTATCCGCACCGAGATTCGAACCCGATATCTCTCGGTTGATAGCTTCTTCGCTCCTACACTATTAAAACCAATAGGCTACGAGGCTCTCAAAGATACATAATTTCTATCAAGTAACATGAATTTGTTATATAAATAAAATTGTGGTACGAAGTTTACATATTCCTTTGAAACTTAAGACTATCGCCCTAACATCACACATGGTACGTAATAATAATTTGATATTACGAAGCACACAATTAACATCTTCATTTTAGTTGCTGGATCTCATTTCAATTAAATATACCAAGGTTTATCTAAAATCTTGTACGCCAAGGACATGTTCAAAATTGTATTTGATTAAATTACTTATTAAATGAATTAACATACGAATTTTATTCCATAAATTACGTTTTATAAATAATATAAATTCTTATATCGAATGACTAATAATATTCCAAATGGGAAAGTCAGGCTAAAGCATATGCTGACGCCCTTCGGCAGGCATGTCTGAGCGATTCCACGGGCTCAGAGAATACTTAACAAACAACAGGTACACAACGGTTCTTGTACTGTGTTTCGTTAACTGAATGACAGGAGATCCACTAAGTTTTACCGCACAGCCAAAGCGTGGCTTGTGAGGTTGTCCATGAGCAAAAATTTCTTATTATGCGCCGTTATCCGCTCTGTAATAAAAAATATTGTCACTGTCTGCAAGAAAAAAGTTATCAAAGTTTCTATGGAGATAAATTTGTTTATACATTAACTTTTAATTTAACTGACAACAGAGCGTTTAATAAGACAAATTGTGCCGCGCACCACTATGTGAGATCAGCTGCCAGCGTGGGTAATTCCAAACCAATACGACCTTCAATAAAAGAGCATATCAATCCCCTTGTAAAGGCCGGCCACGCATCCACAGTCCTGCGACGGATAGGTGTGTTCATGGACAAAAGCTTATCCTAGATGAGCCTCCAGCTTGTTTGCCACCAATTCCATAACAAAAGCCTTTTAGTTCATAAATTGCACAATAAATAAATCCAATAGAAATTTAAATTCAATCTTTTCTGGTAAACGCATCAAATAGTATTCACAAGCCCATGCGTCGATCGTTTCGACTTTAAACTCGACAAATCCAGTCGAGCCTCGCGCGCTCCAAGCGAATACCTCGTATTCACCAACCCACGGGTCCAACAGACTGGTCGGCGTGAATGGTTAATATTATTAATCGCACGTATCTCAGGGCGATAACCTCTAATGTTTCTGATATGGCGTCATTACAAAAGAAAATGCTGTTCAGCCATAGTTTATGAATCATTTCGATATTTATCAGGTATCTGAATTGCATATTTATTGATCCGGTATTTTATCGCGAGGATGTGCGTGTGATTTTGGCAATGCTGTGAGGATGTTGGGTGAATGTTAAGTGTTTATGCGAGCTTCTGTGTTGAGTTCAGCTTAATAATCTGGGAAGTCAATTGAAATGTTTTTTTTTATTGTACTTACAGCGGATAACGAAGCAGGTTGTCCAATATAGTAACAGAACACTGCTACACATGGACAACAGTGCCATAGTCCGCGCTTTGGTTTTGTTGCCGGCTTTTAATCTGTTTTAGCAGAATTAATGCGAAATAGATGTAACTTTATATTCTGTCTCGATATTCCATCATATAAAGAAGATTGTCGTTCGATTGCCTGGTTGACAATAAAAAAATAATAAAATGGTTTTAAATTTTGTCTTCTTCTGGTCTATAGCTTATCTACGTTTCTTGCCAGTGATAAGCGATTCCATACAGCGGTTCCACTTTATTTCAACAGCTTTTTACAAACCGGGCTGGAGGTGCTTATAATAAAAAGCGTCACCGATAGTTCCAGGAGGTTCATTTGTATAATTGCTGAAGGCCCATTAGAGGTCCGCTATCTGCCATAACCGGCGACATGCGCATGATTAGTTTACAACTTGACAGGTTTGGCACGATGTCCGCCGGGACTTTCCACATCTAAACCTTCGCCAACTATGTTTCTTTACTTCATTCTTTTATTTTATTTACTAGGTAACATTGCAAACGCGGGAGAGCCATGCTGAAGCATATGCTTACGCCCTAATTGGGCCAAATGGTCCAAAACATTGGGCTCACAGAATACTCCACGAGAAACGGCATGTGTACTGTGTTTCGCAAAATGAGTGAGGATATCGGAGGCCCTTAAAAGTGCCGCTTAAGCGGCGTAAAAATCCAGCAACACAACCAATGCGCGGAGTTTGGCGCGGTTGTCCATGGCCGCCGGTGTTCTCTTACCATATAGGAGACCCACCTACTGCGTAGTCCGCTATACTATAACAAAAATTGTCAAAAATATATAAACTTAACCTCTTCATATATTTAGTAAAGGTATGTAGATGATCAAATATGTGAAAGAACGCCTTTTTTTGTGGTACGCCACTATTTGGTAGTAGATTGGTTTTTTTGTGTGTGGCGGATGCTGAAAACTGGAGCTTGATTACTCGTGGTAGGAAATTTCTTGTACTATATTTGTGTAATTTTATATTGTGTTGTAAAGTATATAAGCTTTCTCTGTCATTTCACTTACTCAATTCATAGTAATTACTATAAATAATTGTATGTATAACTTTAATTTATTTAAAACTTGTATAGAACATTTAATCAAATTACTTTAATATACGTTGTGGATAATACGAATTTAAGGAATTATTTTGCGTAGTTGTGTAAAAGTTAGTACTTTAAGTTTTAGATGTAGTTTTGTGATTATAAATATAAATTTTGTCACTTTTTAGAATTAAACTCTAACTTTTTGTTTTAAATCTGACTTTATCACTATGGGACTATGTTTTAGGAAAAACTTTTCTTAAGACGAATTTTTCCATTTCAGTAGATTTTGTTTTCACCCAGTTTAGAATTCCAAATTCAATAATTTTATATTTAGAATCTCAAAAGAAAAAACCATTAGAAACAACGTCTAGTGGTCATCATTTACTATTAAGTATTTATTAAAATAGGTCCTATTGCATAGGGAGCACTATTGCACATCGATTTAGGTACAATTATTAGTAAAGCTACCATTGGTTCGGAATAATATTCATTATATAATATATTAATATCTATTAATTTCACGTGTATAATACATACGATTGGATGTGTGTAGCCCCCTCCTGTGACACGCATGACACGGTAACGAGTTGATGAGAGATTAAACTTTGACTGTGCGTTGGAGTCAAAGCTATCTCACGTTTGCTATTTACATATATTTTCTTGCAAAACTTTCCTTGGATTCACGTGGCTGTAACACAAATAGAATATAATAATTAATCTCTTTGAAAACTGGAAAATCTCTCAGAATTTAAGTCAACTTTTATGTTCTCTGGTATTTACAAATAGATCCCAATCATAAGTTAAAGAGTTTGTGAACGTTAAGTATGATAAGAAAATATCGCCGCCAATAGCCAACCGCGCTGAAGTCCTTGCTTCGGACTAATTGAACCGGCTGATCCGTAGTGATACTACGGGCTAACAGAATACTCAGCGTCAAACATGTACTGTGTTTGCTGACTGAGTTAGAATATCGGAGGCATTTGCAATTATGTCGCTTAATCTGCGTAAAAAGGCGGGAGCACAACCTAAGTGCGGAATGTGGAACGTTCAATTTAAATTACTTTATAAGATGCAAAACCATTTCTTAAGACGTTGAATAAATGGTTTAATTATGAGATCTAATTAATATTAACTTATTATATTAAGCTTTAAAATATCCTGAATGAATTCTTTTGAAAAGCGAAACATGGAAAGCTCCAGCGAATCGTCAATGGATACACTTCGCCAATAAATTATACAAATTAATGCCAATTTATTTGCGCTTTTCACTGCAGGAAACATTACGAATTGAGTTTATAATTAATGGTTGTATTCATAACGGAACGAATGAAATCGAATAGGTATCTATTGGATTAGTTGTACAGCCTCCTAATAGAATTTATTAAAGCTTTACTCCGCATTTCATCATTATAAACTCGATTTATGCTACGTTTCGATTTATATATTTAGAATTTTCACATATATTTTTAAATGCATACGATTTTCACTCGTGGCAGCGCCATGTTGAACCATATGCTGAAGCACAATTGGACTCACAAAATCCTCAGTGTGAAACAGAGCTGTTTCTTAGAGGCAGTGAGGATATCGGAGATGCTTGAAAGCGACATAATTTCAAGGATCTCCGATATCCTTAACCGCTATCGCTTTACCGGCGTAAAAAACCGGCGACACGACCAAAGCATGGATTTTGGCGCGGTTGCCCATGGGCAGTGTCGTCTTATTAAGGAATTCGGAGACCCGCTTACTCCATTTGCTCGCTATAGTATAAAAAGGCAACATAACCACTAAAAATAATAATATTTATTTATTAAATAAAATTTAATTAATTTTATTAAACCAATGTTATGAATAAGAATTTTAAGAGCCTCATGGATGCGTTCGTGTTGGTGATTGTGAAGTCATGGGTTTCGATTCCGGTGTAAATAGAAATTTTAATTAAATTTATAAATTCATTTCGTCTTTGTTAGGGATCAATAGATCAAGCCAGTGTCTTAAAACTGTCTTACCCATGAGTGTGCTATGTTGAAGTAAATGCTGACGCTAAAATTGATCTGTCTCGTCTGGAATGATACCACGAGCAGTAAAACCAGCGTGAAACTGTGTCTTGAGTCCTAACTCGAGTCTCTAGTATCCTAATACTAGAGACCAATCAAGTTTCTATGAGTGAAAGCTATCAACACAATCAAATGCCAAACTGTTCGGTGGTCCATGGGCGAAGTTGATTTCTCACCAACAGGAAGCTATCCTGCTTAGTTGTACACTAAATAACATTGTTTTATATAATCCATATATTTTGGAATAAATATGAATAGAAATTAAGTATCATAATTTAGAATTATTGAGACAATTTATATTATATTAGAGCTCGTGTTACAGCTTGATAAAAGTAACAGAATCTGTAGGCGAGGGCTACGCCATTAAAAAGCCCATCCATAAAGTAATGCTTACCAATCGTGTTGATTGGAATTTCTAAACAGAATTACTGGTTATTAACATTGCGGTGTTCACTCGTAATATGATTTATCTGACACGTTGAAGCAAGACTGATAAAATATCCAATGACTTGTATTAATCATTGAATATTCATAATAATATTTAACCGTTGGAGAAGGGTTTACTGGAGGTAGGTTGACGTACGAATTATTGTTGCCCAAATGCAAGACCAAGACTGGCCGTGTAAGACTTGAGCAAGAGCAACGACAAGACTTAGCCTGCAAAACTCTTGCGTCTTGCGGCTATTTTTGTGGCAGTGATTTTTGGATTTTCTCATTAAATCTTTCGACATATTTTATAAATCTGGTCGGTCTTTACTATGGCTATGCTAATTCAACCTCAAAATGTTACTATTCTGATAGATTTTTCTATGACCTGAAGTGAACCAACAGTGTACAAAAGTGTACCAAGTGGAATACTAGACCAAGACTGGGCCTTTGGCCAACACTAGTACTAATTGGGCCAGCCAAGAGTGATGCCAACAGAATAGCAATGTTAAAATTATGTTTCACCGAGTCAGTGAGAATACGGAAGGAATTGCGGACCTCCAAAAAGAGAGTGTTACAATCCCTAAAAGGCAGACAACATAACTGCACCTCTGCAAGGACTGGGACTATTTATACTAGGTGACTCTCCTGCTCGGATGTCTACGTTTTCATAAAAAAGAACCTTTCAGTTACACCAACTAAGCGGTGTAATAGCCGATAAATAACCAAAGCGTTCTCCATCATAAATGGTGCATCGGCGCTTTTAAAAAATAGAATGAATAAATAAATAAATTGAAAAAGTCAAATTTCGTGAAAAGCAAGTCTTTGTGTATTATTTTTCTGTTTTATATGTTTGATCGTATAAAATATTCGTTATTCGTGGAATCAATCCGAACGCAATTCAAAGTGGCACTGCTCCACTTTCTGATAGAAGTTAAATTAGAGTTGTTTTGTTAATAAGGGCTATCATTAGAGCCTTGAGTTTCCACAATTATAGCGAGGTCGTTTGTTTTAACGAACTTTACCCGTTTTATTTCTGTATTTCGTTATTAATTATGGATATAAAAGCCATGCTTTGGTCATTTTAACAATTAGGTACAAAAATATTTTTCTAACAAACATCATTCAGGGTTTAATGTTTGGAATATTTTTTGTAAATTTATTCATACGTTTCCTAGATATTTAAGGCGTTGTGTGTTTGAACACTTTTTCTTAATAATTCGTAAATTTGAAAACTTATTTGAATTTGTAATAGTAAATACAAGAAACCATTTTAAATTTTTATTTTAAGTATATACAGTTATTGGAAATAAATATTTTTTATATATTATGTTATATAGCATTTAATATACCTAGTTTTTATTTCATAAAGTTCGGTCAAATACTTTTGACGATATTAATTCTTCTAACCAAACATATCCCTATGTGTTTTAATGTATTTATTATTTTATGTTCAAAAATAATCCAACCACGCTTTATTTACAATATTACTTTTTTATAGTATAGCGGACAACGGAGCAGGTGGGTCTTCTATATGGTAAGAAAACACCGCCGCCTATGGAAAATCGCGCCGTAGACAGCGCATTGGTTGTGTTGCCGGCTTTTTACGCTGCATGAACAGCATTTTTAAGTGCCTCTAATATCCTCAGTCATTTAGCGAAACAATGGAGAACCGTTTCAAATACAATTACTATTTCACGCTCAGTACTGTGTGAGCTCGTGGTATCACTTCGATGGAGCAGGCCCAATTAATGCACACGGTTGCGACAGTATTTAAACACTCGCCCGACCACTGTCAAGCCCTTCCAAAAACCGAATAAATTATATATTAAATTATAATAGTCCGGAGCGGGATTCGAACCCGGTACCTCTCGCTTCGTGGTAGAATTTTAAAATCATTCAGCTACTAGGCTCTCCAAAATACAAGACTACTTAGTAACTAAAATATATAACTGAGTCAAACATGTACATTTCTTTCACAAGGGCGTAAATTCGTAGAACCACAGAGGTCAGCCAGGGCATTATTAGCACACGATACAATAGGTATTGTTTTCGTTCGTTAATTATCAAGTAATGGGTCAGAGGTCCATTCAGATTAGAAACGCATGCAACATATGTATGAGACTTGTCGTTTCTTTTCTTATATTTATTTCTAGTGTCTAGTGGCCGGTAGTGTTGGTCCTTGGACCACCAAGGACCACGGACGAAGACCAAGACCGTGCAAGACCTGAGCAAGAGCAAGACTAAGACTACAAGACTCTTGTGTTTGCGAAGAATTTATAATTTAATTTATAAATTCTATTTGGTACTTGGAAGAGCTTGCCGTGGCCGGGCCAGTGTCGTAATACTGTTCGTCCCGTGGGAAAGCTGAAGCTCATACTGATGCATTAATTAGTGCGACTCTTCTTAAGTGATACAAGTGGCTAACAGAATACTAGTGTGAAATCTACGCTTTGGCTTAAAGCTGCTTAAGCCGCAAGCTAAACATGATAGACCTCACTCACTCAGCAAAACACAAAAGTAATGTTTCACGCTGGTTTTCTGTGAGTGATCCGTTCCGTGTTGTCACTTCGGATAAGCCAGTCCATTTAGTGAGTCAGCATGGCTCTCCCACGTATGAGACAGTGTTAAAACAGTCATCCAGCTACTTTCAACCATACTTTAACCTAAAAAAATTGTAAATTTTTATTCGGACTGGGGATCGAACTCCTAGAGAGCTTATAAAATGGTTAGCCTATAAAACCACTTAGCTACTGCCCTCTCAATATTTACATGACATGTGGTTCTATTGTTTCACAATATAAGAATCTATCGGTTAAAATAGATGTGTTCTTGAGTCCTATCTATTTACATAATAACAATTTCAGGATGTGATTTGCATAAACGCGCCGCGACCGGAATCCAACTTGTGACCCTCTGAATATTCAATAAGTTTTAACACATTTATGGTACCAACCTATGAACTATAGGCAGATAGCCTATACGATAGCCTTCACTGCATAATACAGACATTCTTACGTCTTATGGGTTGTTTAAAAGTTATTTACAAGTGGTTGGATTGAGAGCCTAGTAGCTAAGTGGTTTTATAATTGTACCATGAAGGTATCGGGTTTGAATTCCGGTCTGGATAGTTATAGTTTATATTTATAATTTATTCCGTCACTGGATGGGCTTAACAGGGGCCGGGTGAGTGTCTTAATATTGTCGCAGTATAATGACATTTCTGCTGGCCGTCTGAACCAGACAACCAATTTTAACTGAAACTTGCAGGTAATAGAAAACGAGTAATAAGAGAAAAAAACTATTCAGAGAATCTTCAAAAGAGTTAATTTTCTCCCCTTAATAGACTCACCTTTGACATCTATATTGATTCAAGACCCATTACGTTTTTTTGCATCCGCGCTCCTCACACGTATTGTGATAATTGGGAGTGTGATAGAGAGGGTTGCTGCAACCCTACTTTCACAAATGGCGTCCTACAGGAGTTCTCTTTACAGAGCGACGAAGCGTAAAATGACTGCGTACTTGAAACGCGCTATTCCTAATGTGACTGCGACTTTAAAGTCGCACGGTTTCTCACTAGCCTTAGTTTAGGCAGACAACGTACCCGCCGTCCACAGGCCGTCAATCAAGAAGGCTACGGCCGGTCATATACAGATCGCTTTGACAGTCAAGCCTATAAATTTAGTCGGCTAGTCCGTAGCAATACAAAGGGCTCACTGAATATTCAACATGGAACAGTACTTGTACTGTGTTTCGCTGAGAGAGACGATATATATAGGCCCTTAAAATTATACCGATCAAGCGGACAAAACCGGCAATACAACGTGGCGTGGTTGGTGATGGGCGGCGGTGTTGTCTTCCCATATAGGAGATCCACCTGCTCCGTTGTCTGCTATACCAAAAAAAGCAAGGCCATTGTGCGACTATTCTTAAAGTCGTGCCGCGTATAGTGCTACGGATATGCGGGACAGTTGAGCTCTTTCGCTATTTATTCATCACCTGTTCTCAGTCAAAGCTTGTGTCTAAAATGTTTTTCGTATTTTTGTATGAATTCCGAAGGATTCTTTGAATACCAGTCTCTCATCGGAAGCTATTACATTGAGAATTTGATATTGTCACAAAGAGCTGGAATATTAAAATTTATTTCAAAGATTTATGTAAATACAACTTAACATAAATATTTTTCTAAAGACGACTTTTACTTTATCTATCTAGAGTCTAGACTATTCTAGACCATGGGTCTGAATCAGACACTGACGCACGAATTGGACCGGCTATTCCGAAGCGAAGTTGGGTTCACAGAACACCAGTGTGAAGCAGTACTTACACTGTTTTCGCTAATTGAAGGTTATCCGAGGCCTCTTAAATTATACCGCTAAAGCGGCGTTAAAATCCGCAACTCAACCGATGCGCGGACTGTGAGGCGGTTGTCCATGGGCGGCGGTGTTCTCTTACCATATAGGAGACCCACCTGCTCCGTTTTCCACTGTACCATACCATTTAAACACGAGAGATGTTGCCTCTAATAGTATTCTAAAATCTATATAGATAAAGAAATTTACATGTATATTGGTTATTTATTTAAATCGAAGAACATAAGAGGAGTACTTTCTACGATTAAATAATAATACGCCCATATATTTTTAAACTACAGTTATACTGAACAACAAGCTTATCCCGCCCAATACATCTCTCAACCTTAAATCTTTGAAATAGAAAAGCAATTAATTCTATCTAAATATTAAAACAAAAACTGAGTCTTATCGTAAAATCCAACCTCCCAAGAAATCCTTTCAAAAGTAACAAAGTACCCAATAACAAATTCGATATTTTTTTCGATAAAATTCGAACGATTATCGGCGTTTTTAATCCGAGTGCGATGTTATTGTTACTTTTTATCGATACAAGCGATGTATCGTTTAGGAGATTTGTGTCAGCCGATGTACAGATTAGATAATTTCATTCGAGAATGTCAAAAGCCTTCTTTCGGGTACGGCTAATTTAATTAAATCGAGAGTTATTATCTTTTTCATCAAGCCATCGCATGCTTTGTACTAATGGAGTACTGATTCATGTGGCTTATTATAATTTTATAATGATATTATATTAAATAATTCTTTATTTTGTATAGCGGACAACGGAGCGGGTGGGTCTCCTATATGGTAAGAGAACACCGGTGGCCATGGACAACCATGCCACACTCTGCGCATTGCCTGTGTTGTCGGCTTTTTACGCCGCTTTATTACGGTCATCCGATATCCTCACTCACTCAGCGATATACAGTAGAAGCACCGTGTCAAGTACAACTAGCATTTCGCGCTGAGTATTCTGTGATCCCGTGGTATCACTTTAGACGAGCTGGCCCAATTACTGCGTCAACATAGCTCTCCCACGGATGCGATAGTATTAAGATACTAGCCCGGTAGTAACCGGGCGAGTATCTTAATGGCAGTGCTTGACTACTGTCAAGCCGGAATAAATTAGAAATTAAATTATAATTTTCCGGACTGGGATTCGAGCCGGATACGTCTCGCTTAATGGTAAAATTATTAAACCAATTAGCTATATTTGTATTATTATTATTTCTATGATTGTATTAGGTTGTACATTCAGTTTATAAGTTTTACAAAAGTTTAGTGTAATTGATGTAACATACATAGTAATTACGGTGTTAAAACGGTGTTAAGAATTAAATACTTTTACTTTTAATTGCTAATTGCTAAAAACTTATTTAAGAAATTTAACTAACATTTGATATTATATGTTATTTTTTTATGTTATCTATTTTTATTTTTGCGTCGTTGGTAATTTTTGACGTCCACCCACAATTTGGACAGGCGACCTTATAAAGGTCGCCGGAAGACGCTGGATGCAGGTCGCCTCCGACAGGTATTCATGGAAGTCCAAGGGGGAGGCCTATGTAAAGCAGTGGATGTCTTACGGCTGAAATGATAAATGATGATGATGGTAATTTTTAAATACATAAATTTTAATATATCTAAATAGTAAAAGATTATCAATGCAAAGCAGATTTTATATGTTGAAAAGTATTTGAAAGCAAAAGTTTGATATATTTTTATAACTCCCAAGTTTTAAGGTTTCCTCTCGGAAGCCACAAATAAAAAGTTTTATTGATGCATTCGTGTTGCGGCGCTATTTATCGCTGTTTTATGTTAAGTGCCTCCTTGTTTCGATAATATCTTCAACTTTACTTCTGAGCTTGAAAAACAAGCCATGGCGGCGACATTCTGATTATATAACTTCATTGATAATTTGTATACAACAGTCTCTTAAATGTATCATTATAAATTTTAACTTTCAAAGGAAAAGGCTGAATTAGTCTCCAAAAAGGTAGGTATTTCCAAATACCTATGCAGGGCATGGGGGCAACAACTGTAAGGACTAAGTATATCCATGACCAAAGGATCAAGGTGAGCCTCCTACTTGTTAGCCACCATTCTCTAAGAAAAACCTACTTATAGTGTGTTTTTTTATTCTAAAGCGGACAACTGAGCAGGTGGTTTTTTTTTTAATGGACTAATCGCTGTCGGCATAAGGCCTCTACAGCTTCTCGCGGACTTTTGGGGCGAGCCGTAGGCTCGCCGAGAGGGAGCAGGTGGTAAGAGGTAACTCCTATATGGTAAGAGAACACCGCTCCCCGCACACCGCT
>DWCF01003229.1:0-20414 GCA_018230265.1 Delias oraia | reverse complement strand
CTGTCGCTCATGGACAATCGCGCCACAGCCCGCGCATTGTTTGTGTTACCGGCTTCCAACGGCACTCAATGTCCGAAGCGATTTTTTCAAACGAATTAAATTAATCTTAGAAAAAACTGTTTAGTAAGAAACACGCCAAGTCGAATTATTTGTTACGCATATTTCCTGTGCATCTGTAATTATTAAAGTCGACAACTTTAATATTTTCTCAAAGGTTGTATTGTAGACAGTACTTACGAAACTAGTATTACGACAAACCAGTCATAACCTATCTTGAGCCATCTAAGATGCGAATATTTTCCACATCGTCACTGTAATATAAGAATAATGTTTATATGCTTTATTGTCGCTAATGAATTATGCTTTGGACGGTGAATGACCGTAAAATTTTGCTACTGTCGCATTTTTTTCGTATAAAGTAATGCGCAGATAACTTGACTTTATAATGTTCCAAGGAAATTGACATTTATATAATGTCTTCACTGAGTAACACATAAATAATATAAACTAATTTTTTCAAAGTGAATTCTTTACAACCCAAGTTATGTGACTGTTATGATTGCGCCCATATATGAGAAGAACTGAAAAAAGCTGGGTTTATAATAAACTTTTATAATATTATTTATTAGGTATCGGAGCTAATAATATCCAAATCTCTAGTGATAGAATCGTTTGATAACTCTTCAACTTAAAACGAATAAGACCTATTTAGTTGTCTAAAATAAGATTTAAATTTATTTCATAGTAATTCTTATATATCTCTTGGTAATTTGTTGTAAAAATGTGTACTGTTTTGATTTTTGGGCATATTCCACGCGGAAGTAAGTGATGAATTAATTAAGATTATTTATTCATCGTATTTTATTATTATTACTTTATTAATTTTCATGGAAGTGGATTTAATGGTTTCACCATGAAAACAAACCTTAGTTGTAAACACTAAAGTAAATAGATTAAAATGTTAATGTAATACATATTATAGTTGCCGTCGTCGCCTCGCCGTCAACAGTATTAATAATGTTAATCACATTGTTCTAAATAAAATAAGAAAATGCAGTAAATCTAAACACCTGTAAGAGCTATTAAAGGAAGCGCTCGGTTATACAACAGAATTTATTTACATATACTAACATACGCTTACATAATCGTAAAACACTTAGCAATTAATAACGGAAGTAATTTTCGTAATGTTCTATGCGGATTAACGACCGAGTTTATTAGCTCTTCTTGGATCTCTAAGTAACTCAAAGAGACTAAAATTTTAATGTTAAAATAAACAAAAACGTGTGGCATTCTTAAGTTTTGATATGGACTCGAAATAAATGCTTTACGAAACTTATTCTGAATGCCCCGGGGCAAACTTGATGAGCCCATCGATTAAGCTTACATCAGTATACCATGCCAACCTATTTTACGTTAAAAGTAACATTGTATAATTTAATGTAAAATTCAATTTTATTCTGGACTTCACGCTAAAGTGAAATGAATTATAATCATTCAACTTACTGTAAGTGAAGCCGTGAGAGATAAAGAGAGATATGTAAGAAAAAATTTCCATGTATGTTTTTTTTTATATAAAGCCGACAACGGATCATATCTTTGGTTTAGAAATCACCTATTTATTGACTATCAACCAACGTCGTGAAGCAACGTCGCAATCCGTGAATTTCGTTCTAATGCCTAATTTTTACACCGCTTAAGCGACAACCTAATGTGCTTCCTGTATGAGCTTCCTGGCTTCACTCAGCAAAAGTACTATGCAGCAATTCCGTGAGCTCTTTGTATAACTCCAGAAGAGCCGACTTAATTAAATAAAGCCCGTGGAAGAGCCATGGTGAAGCATATGCTGACGCAGAATTTGGGCCGGCTCGTACGATGTTATACCACGGGCTTCCAAAATACTCAGCGTAAAATCGTAGTTATTCTTGAAATGGTACTGCTACTGTCATTCGTTGAATGAGAAAATCAATGCGCGGACTGTGGCGCGTTCGTTCATGAGTGGCGGTGTTCTTTTACTATATAAGAGACCCACCGATTTCATTGCCTCCCACTCTATAAAAATATTTTCTTCTTCATTTCTTTTTAGACCGGGAATGAAATCCTGGCATGGCATCTTACAATGCGGCTCGGCCAATAGGTCCTTCCTTTTCTATGGTGCCACCTCTTAGTAAATTTTGACATATTATGTCAAAATGTTGTTTTACTTCAACAATTGAAAGAAATTTAATATTAATTTATGCTTGTTTCAGGTAAGAGCTGTCGCTGTGATGTGTCAAAGGCTTTCACATAAAATGGAAATATAAAAGCGGTTGGCCGACTTTAAGTGAAACTCATAAGCGTTTGTTTTGTCTCACTGTCAAATAAGCAGGGGCCAATTTGTATCTTGACAAGGAATTATTTACACGTGGATAAATTACAATAAACAGATAAAATATTACATTCTTCCTTATATATTCTTTAGTATAAATTTTTCTGAAAGTTGATCAAATTGACTACGTTCAGTTATTTAATACCACATCAAAATTGTTTGCATAATACACGCGTAACACCGATATAAAGCAAACAAAGCGAAGCGTACATAAAAAAATGAAAGTAAATATTTCTTAACACCTTATCATTTTGTGGTAAAAATGATAAAAAAGCTGAAATTATGATAAGGAATTTACATAAGTAAAGATAACATAACAATCACTTTTATGTAATAACTCCGCTTAAGATTATAATTGCATAAACCGCATTACCTTTTTCATCTAAGCCTTTCTTGTAAGGCTTAACGAGTTTTCTCTACGACGAAAATTGTTTATAGTAATGCAGTTCCTAAGCACGCATGTTACGTCATATTTTCCTATGGTCGTAAAGATGTGTTTACAGGATTGGTTGCACTGTATGGGGTCATTTGCGCTTCGTAGAATTTATAGTAAAGAAAACTACTGGTATAATACACCATACATTTCTATTCTGGCTTCAACTAGAACAGCTAACAAATAATAAAGACCACAAATCACATAATTTGTAAATGTAAATATTTTCTTAATTTTTATAATTATTATAACAACGTTTTATATCCGGAATAATTAAATTGGATTCTGTAATCATATCTATTAAGATATATATTAATAAAGTCTGCATATATGTAAATTGTAAGTATAGAATAGTTCTAAGAATCAATGATGATGTCGAAATATATACTCTGTTGCGTGAATCAACATTGTCCCCGAATTACGAATTCAGCGCAAACATCTGTGTTTGCGGTTTCTCACAGCTTCTGCGATGATTGATTTATTGTTTTTAATATTATTTTGGTCATCATCTCAACCGCGAAGAGTTTATTGTATTTGGTTATGTATTTTTTTAAGTTAAAGAACACTGCGTTTTTGACAGAAATTTATTCATCAAACATATTTTTTATATTATATAGCGGACAACAAGCCAAATGTATATTTAGTGGTAAAAGATCTCCGCTGCCCATGAACAACCGCCCGCGAATCAGCACTCGGATTGTATTGTCGGCTTCTCACCATGTTTAAGCCATAAGATAAACTTAATAGGGCTCTGATATACTCACTCAACGAAACAGTACAAGTACCATTTCACGCTGGAATTCTGTGAGATCGTAGTTCCACGTCGAGCCCGAGTGCGTCAGCATGTGCTTCCGCGTGGCTCTACGAAGCTACAAATATTTTATTTAGTATTTTACAGACATCGAGAGCCATCTACGAGAGACCCTTGTAGCTTAATGGTTTTAAAAGTGTACCATGAAGCGAAAGGTGTCGGCTTCGAATCCCGGTCCAGACAATTAAAATTTAATTTATATTTTATTCGGTCTCTGGAAGGGCTTGACAGTAGCCGGGTGAGTGTCTTAATACTGTCGCACCCGAGGGAGAGCCAAGCTGGAGTATACGCTGACACATTATATAATTGGACCGGCTCATCCGAATTGATACCACGGGCTCACTAAATACTCAACGTGAAATGGAAGTTCCATTTGAAACAGTACTTGTACTGTGTTTTGCTGAAGTGAAAATATTGGAGGCACTTAAAAATACTGCCATAGTGCCGGCGTAAAAATTCGGCGGCAGTGATCTCTTACCATATAGGAAATCCACCTGCTTCGTTGTCCACTATAGAATAGAAAAAATTAATACAAAAAGATATTATTTTTTTCTATTTCATTTATTTTTAACTACATATATGTCGAGCAGTTAAGAAAACTGACATTTGACTGCTGAAATTAATATGAAATAATTTTCCCGCGCGATGAACTACTTTATTTTCTACAATTTCCTCTGTCCCTATTTTGTTCTAGCTTCAGCAGCATTTGTATTCGTTCATGAAATAAATAACCATGTGTCATATCGAAAAATATAATATATTTATATGCAAATCACGTATTCCAAATGCCTAACCATGAATACCTACATGCAGAGCTATTCTTCATATACAACTAAATATAAATTATGCATAAGTAGCTTAACAGACAACAACCGTTATTAAAAAGTAACGATTTCATATTCAAGACGTCGAAATGTGACGCGGAATCGTTCGTACAGTAGTGAGTAGGCCAATGCATTCCAACGTGTGATTTCATAGTCCAATTCCTTTATGGGCACGAGGCGAAAATCGGTGAGGCGTGCCCAGACGGTCCCTGAAGCTCTGTTTATCAATTAACTGGGTGTAATACTTTCATCGCGAGGTACATCGACATTGCCGGTTTATTCTTACTGTTTAATAACATCAACTCGCTCAACTTTTAAAAATTAAGACTTCATCAAATTCATAGTTTACTAAAATAGATATCTGATCTCAAAAGAATTAGTGCTTTAGGTATGTTGGAATATAACAAGTAAAGTACAAATATCATTTAAATTCGTTTAAATTATCTTCATTAGCATACTAGGTCACTAGTATCTTTCCCTAGCTTGCTAGTTCATAAACTTAGTCAGGCTGTCGTACATGCCATGCCATGTATGTCATGGATAAAGGCGACCGAATTTTCTTTAAAAATGAATAAATACAACTTTTCTCACTTAAAGTGCTAAAGTAGTAACTGGTTACTCGACCAACGAGTAATTATGTATTTTTGAAGCTGCGTAACGCATACTAGCAAGTTCACGTTCGGCTATGTGACATACATTTTAAGTTGTATTGTTTCTGATACATTGTTATGACAAAACCACGGACACTAAGAGTTTGCATCATCATTTCCAATAACAATGAAATATCCACCAATTTAAGTTACGATTGTCATTAAATTAAGTATAATAATATTTAGTTTTATTTAATAACAAATTAGTAAGATGTAACAAAGCTACAGTCCTGCGTACGTATTGTTGCTTTAAAATACACTACTTAAAGATTTGTCTATTATATTAACTTCAATACCAATTGTAAACTTTGTAAAGTACAGCCACTTCTAAAACATAATATAGTGCGAATATCTTCGATTCGACTGTCGAGTAAAAAGACCGCTCATTCTGTTAGTGCACAAGCCATTAAATGCGTCTATCTGATCCCAAAACCTGACCTAATTGTCTGTAGCAACGTATTTATAGACCACAGATTCATCGTTGACTCATTCCTTAGAATAGTAATGAGAACATTATTTTCAATAAATTCTCACCATTATATGTATTAACAAAATATTTTAAAACCAATAAAGATTATCAAATATTAAAAGATATAAAGACAGTTTTACAGTTTTATATAAATGTTTGTTATGTTTGCATAAATGTAATTCCAATAACACTAAATCTAAAACGATGTGTTATTAAATTTTATATGCTTCTCTTTTGAATACGTAAATATTCATAAATTGGTGGGAATAGATTGTATAAATCTAATATTAACGTTATATTAAACATTATCATAGGTTATCACGCCAATTAGTTTTATAGATAGTCATAAATAATTCTATTATGTAATAAAGGCTCATCTCTAAGTGAAAGTCACACCTAATAATGCAATTTACATAATATATAAAAACATGAATCTTTTTATATAAATAAATAACATTAATCATTGCTTTTATAACCTACGTATTAGCTATTATATAAAGCATTTTTCGATAGTACCTGCCTGCGTTAAAATATATTATGTCTCATGGCAATAACAATTGTGAATAAAAATTATTTGTATCCATTTATTTTTTTTAAATTCGTTATAAATAAACCACAAATTGATATGTAATAAAATATATTATTCCCATTATCTATAAAAATGACACCCGTATTGAGTAGTTTGTGGTTATTTTAATAGAGATATCATTATATTAAAAATGTGGTATCACCCGTAGCTGTTACTTATATGGCTGATGTGGCTATCTTCGAGTATTAACTGGATTAATATCTTGAAATGTCTTATATCAAAACATGACTGGCATTTCATAAATATGTTTTATTTTAATATTTTAAAAACCCTTCGTCAGCATTTAATTTTACAGTTTTTCATTTGAAAAATCTCGATACTAAATTCATTTACGTATAGTTTATAAAAGTTTTATTATAGATGGAAACTTTTATTTTAATTTAAAAGAAATAGGAATATATAAGATGCAAAGTACCGACAAGTACCTTCGCGTATTAAAAAAAATTGAAGTATAAAAGCAAATGACAAAAGACGTAAAGTGGATAACTTGAATTATTTATAGACTGTGGCACGTTCATATTGGTTTTTATAAGATAGGAGTTTATAAATTATAACAGCCTAGTAATTTCAAGGTAGGTACTTAAACATGCAACGAAATGTTGAATAGGGATGTCACATGGGACTATACATACAGCTGTAAGATGTTATAACAGAATATATTACGAAAGTTTGTTTATTCAACAAAAAAAAGTTATATTACAAAAATTATATAAGTTATAAAAAAATATAACTTTTTTTTGTTGAATAAATTTGCTGAGTTTAACTAGCAAAGACTTTGATAGGTTTATAATCAATCAATAATATACATAGGATATTCGTAGTAAAAAATGTTAATATTTCATAATTTATTGTTAAAGTCAACCGCAATCCATTAATATGATTTTATTTTATGCCTACGTTTCTTAAAATTTATATTAAATGCTTACTCATGTACTAGCCCTAACTACGAACAATTTGTTCGAAAAAAATGCGCGCATACGCAGGCAGCATTGCGCACCTCAAGACGGTTCCCATTAAAATTCCCGCCCGCGTCCAATGTCTATTTAGAGCAAAATGGTAACGACCCTTGACAAATACAAATTCATGAGTAAAATTTCTCAATTGCCTATTAAACTGCGAAAACCGCTTTGCATTCTTTATAGACACTCCTAATTAAACACAACTTTATGCTACGTAGCGCTCATACGAAATATTTGTTTTGTACGCCTGTAGTTTCCATAGAGACTGCCACAGATTACATCAAACTAATATTCATCATTGTAACAGATAGATAATCCTTTTTACCCCAACATTCCGATAGCCTTTCCTATCCCGTAAAAGCGACGTGTGAGAATCAGGTCTATTATTATAAAGTAATCATTGTCTAACATCGTCCGTCACACCTACTTGCCTTGTATCCCACGTTTTACATTTTGTTTTATGTAACCGACATTACTCTTATTTTCGCTTGTGAACTGTGTTATTTTTAAGATATGCTCTCGTTCCGAGTTTTGTAATTTAAATGTTATGTCCAAAATTATGCGGTTACTAGCGAATTGACGACCAAAAGTATGCATATTGTGGAATGTATGGCGGTGTACATTAATACTTGTGAAATGCTGAAATACTATGTTCAATTATATAATCTGTTATTTTATATAGTATGTTTTATAATGTTCCTACGATAAATGGATTGTTTGCAAAAAAATCACTGATTATGTGTTAATGGTAATAATATGACAGTGTAATGCCAAAACAATGCTTTTCTGGGAAATGCTCTTTTGTGAGCTTCGTAGCTAAGTGGTTTAATAAGTCTTCCATGCAGCGAAAAGTATCTGGTCCCTGTCTGGACAATTATAAATTAATTTATAATTGATTCGGTCTCTCAAAGAGCTTGACAATGGCCAGGTGAGTGTTTTAATACTGTCGCGCCTGTGAGCAAGCCATGCTGACGCACTAATTGGGACGACTCATCCGATGTGATACCACAGGTTCACAGAAAAATTAAAATAAATAACTTAAAATGCCGCTTAAGTGACGAAAAAAATCAGCAACACAACCAATGCGAGGTCTGTGATGCGGTTGTCCATGGGCGGCGATGTTCTCTTACCATAACATTCAAAAAGTATGGGGCTGTATCTTCTGTATTCTTCTTATGGGACTTGTGTAAATTTGTATTCGTTAACCTTTTGCCAATAAACTGTAACATAGTTTAAAATTGAACTCTCAACTGGCTCAACCTTTAAATGATAAAATGTTAGACATTAGTCAGTGTCACACCGTCGATTTTCATGCCAGCTCTGATTGCATCTGACGTTTTAATAGATTATCATGGATGGAGTGGGTCAAAACAGCCCACAAATAATACGTATTAGTCTCTTTGGTATTGGTGATTGAGTATCTACCGTCGTAAATCTAAGCTCTTTAAATATTAATTTAAGACAAGTGAAAATCTATTTTCGGCTATGTCTACATTATTTACAAAAGTAATTTGTTTAATGTCTTTATAAAAATGAGGATGTACTTACTGTCGTTAGCACATTTAATTAAATTCTTAAAACATTTGATTTCACATTGGTGCATTTTTATATATTTTTTGTTATGTAACGGGGCGGATGGGTTTCCCTAAGTAAGACTTGCACATGGAGAAACGCGCCACTATTCAAGAATGTGACTGTATTTCTACGCCGCCAAAGTCCTATCAAAGATGAACTACAATTTATAAATTTCCGCGGTATTTTACAAGATCCCTCGGCCACAAGGCTCTAAAGTGTGTCTGCTAACAATTTGACAGACGTAACTGAAGAAAACAATTGTCAATACACATTACAATAATTCAATATCGACCTTCCCACCACTTCAGAGAGCTTATATTCAAGTACATCAATCATCTCGATGATTTCTATTGACGTAGAAAGTGAGTGAAGTGATTCCTAACAATTATGTGTGGAAAGTCAAGTGGGTGTCGCTCATGTGTCGATGATGGAAAACGGCTCAATGCAAATCAAATTACTTAAGCAATCGTTGACGTCAGCAGCAACCCTTATATTATTGAACAGCTATTTACCATATAACTTGTAAATAAAAATTCAGGATATTATCGGCGTAGTCACATTATTATACTGTCAGGTGTAATATCAGTTTCATTAATTAAGCCTCATTAGATTGATCTAATTCAATGAGAAGGTAAACTTCAACGTAAATCCGATTGGAATGCTACATTTGACAACCGTAATTGATAAGGAATGAGCCCGTTGATAATAATCACAACTATCAGTGTTTACTGGTAGGCAAATACGTAAGGCTTAAATAGCGTTTTATAATTTTCTCTCGCTCTTCTCTTAGAGGACCTACCAGATAGCTGTATGTGCTTAAATTTCTGTTATGTAGGAGAATTATCTTGATAGAAAAGCCATCTTTTACTTGCAAAGTAAAATTATACCGAAGAGCTAGGTATAATATGTATTCTAGATGTACTCTTTATATCTCTGAACACAGAACGAAATAGTTACATATAAATATTTTGATATATTGCATTATATAATACGTTATATTATAGAATTTCTTTACTGTTTATCTAATATCATTATTTTTAAAAATGATATTTTATTAACTTATTGATTTCTAAATTACTAAATTATTAAAATAACCGACCTAAGTAACATATCGAATTATCGACAGACAAATTAATATTACAATTGCATTTTATTCGTCTGTGTAGTGCCTAAACACATGCGTCAAGGTGAGAAATCAAAATATTTAACATTCTTTTGAATGTCAAACTACAGAATAAATTAAGACAACTTATTTGCCTTGGCAAATATTGTCAGTAGTATTTACATTTTGATCGATAGAATTATAATAGAAAACTATTGTTAAGATTGATTTCTTTAACGCTTTTGTGTTCGTGTAATTTGAATAGGAAAATTGATTAAGTTTTCGTCACGTTTTTATATACAAATTGAGACACCTATATCAGAATTAGATTAAAATATGTCAAGCCCATATTTGGTTAACTAAATTATGTAGCTTTATAATAGTATCGCCTTAAAAAGTTAAGTAGTTTAAGCATAGTACGCATTAAAACAACTTCAACTGTTTATAATAAAAACCAAACCTAAAAAAACCAATACGCAAGCGGTAGTTACTTAATATTATTATGAGCAAATACTAAATCTAGAATGGAACCGAAATATTTACCCATATTTTCTCGGATATTATATTTTTTAATTATTATTAATATGTAAGGATTTTTAATATGTACGTATATTTTTTTTATTCACAAGGAAGCAGGTGGGTCTCTTATATGGTAAGAGAACACCGCCGCCCATGGAAAACCGCTCCACAATCCGCGAATTGGTTGTGTTGCCGGGTTTTAGGCCGTTTAAGGGCCTCCGATATACTCACTCTGCGAAACGCAGTACAAGTGCCGTTTCATGCTGAGTATTCTGTGACATTTAGATAGATATATGTAGATAGTTTAATAAAACTTGTCTTACATTACTCGTATGCTTACAGTTTCGCCGATGACCTATAAAACACAATTTAGTCTCGACCAAGTACGTACAACGCACGTCACCGCTGCCTAAATAAATCAGGCACTTTCAAAACGATCTACTTCGAGACGAAATAAAGTAATGATCTGTCAAATTTGATGCGGACAGCTCAATCGATACTAAACATGAACTAAATGGTCTGTCATTAGGTGCTCGCGCGCAGCACAATGCCAAGATTATGATCTATGATAACATTACAAAATATTTGCGTTTATGCTTTGTGATCGCTTTCATTCGCTTTTTGTGCGAATATTGAAATGAAAGTTTCATTCCAGTTTCTTTGATTACAGTATTTACGCATGTGTTCGACAGTTAAATTTTGAATCAGATTTAATCGCGGCTTATAATTATACATTTATAATCTGACGGTGCAGCCCACTGTTAATCTAAAGAATAATTTCGAAATTGCAGCAAAACTGCAATCTTATGCATGCAAATCAAATTCCTGGCATATCTATCTCTCTTAGCGTGCATGTTTACAGATCTCTTGTAATTTTCTAAACATTAGTAAAATGAAATGGGCACTTACAATTATCTTTATAGGGTTCCGTGCAGATCTTGATAATTGTCCAGTTTGCCTCGTCCAACGGAAATTGAACCTTAATTTATCATTTTTGAGCCTACTTTCATAAGGCATATGTATTTGGAAAGTGAAATGGGCGCGCACCTGATTCTTTACGTTGCGGTGCTCTTTTTGATTCAGTGAGAGTGGTCTAGTGCGATAATTGTGCCGGTAGCGAATCCGTGACGTGCTTCTGCGCCGGCAACACGAAACGGTCGGTTATTCGGCACTAAACAAATAATGCACTTTTTAACCATGGTATTTCAACAGGATAGCTAATTTTTGATTCTTTGATTCTAAAGCCTGTGTTCTGTGATTTTATTATGTAAGCGTAATATTTAAGTACCTCAATTGGTCCATACTTTGTTCTTTTATATTGGTTGTATATTATTTTACAAAGATTAAAAACTTTCGCCCGTCCATTTGGAGCATTCAATTACAGTAAATGATCGAAAGATTTATCATTCCAGTGTCAATAGTGCGAAAATTCATTAACAAAAGTCGTGATTCAATCGATATTTACGCTATTGTTAACATTCTTCAAACTTGACATCGCTTTGTTCTCGCGATGTGAAAGCGACACTTTGTTGATTTTCCCATTATTCTCTTTGACTTTTTATCTACTCGCAATGTATATTGATCGTGACTGCGATCTTGAAGCTGCAAAAATGTAACATTTATAATTGCATGATTACTTTTCATTTCATTTTCGAAGAGCAGCTTTCGAGTTTATTTGTGGTAACTATCATGTGTAATTTCTTTTAAAAAATTCTTGAAAAGATTATTATTAAGAGTATAATATAAAGCTTAGTTTATGTATATCCTACCTAGAAATTATATTTAGAATCGCAGAACTTTGCTGAAAAAGAAGCTCATGTAAAATTTATTAAATTATATCAGTTAATAGATCAATATTAAATATCACGTGGCCATATCGAATTGTCACTTGTCAGTAACTCATTGTAGCAGCATTTCTCCGACTTTCACAAATCCTCGCATGTTAGCCAAATGATTAATCTAGTGACTCGTGCGCAGTCTTTGAGACGCTCGCGCACACCAAGCCGGCCTATACATTCAATAGAACTCGGATAAGAGTTATGATAGCACTATTAGAAATCTTTAGCCGATCTTTATCCGGCAAGAAGCATTACGCGCTGTTCGCGGAAAATTTAATAATACAATAGTTTTTTTTTAAATCTTAACCTCTTAGTAAATTCTTCCCTAATTTAAAAAATCACACTGTCTTTAGAGTTTAATTAGGACTTTTTCTTATAGGTCCTAAAGGAATTTAAAAAGTCGGTAAGTTAAGTACGATATGGTTACCCTAGTTAAAGCATGCGCTGTTGAAAGTGCAAGTCTTCCAGTTCTCACGGCCTCTTCAATCGATATTTAATCGCATAATTTACACTTTCGCGAAATCGACTCGATACATCGAAAGTATGCGATAAAAAATTGTCTATATTCTATGACTAATGCGCGCTATTTATTACGAGCCACAGCGACTGTATGATGTATTGCAAACAATTTAGACAACACTTTGCCATTTTTGTCCATTAGCTAATCATTATGGTGATACCTATAACTATTTGAACCGGCGAGTTTTTTTAATATTAATACATATTTCACTAAAGCGTATTGATTTGCCGTGAAGCGGCGGCTTAGAATTGCGCTTCCCCATATCATCTCGTGGGTGTCGTAAGAGGGACAAGGGACTAAGGGACAAACCGGAGGGCGGGTAGCAGCGTCCGCGTACTAATAAACCTAACTACTATCGCCAACCCGACTGCCAAGCTTGGCGATTATGACAATAACCCCATAGAGGTCCAAAGAGGAGGCCTATGTCTAGCAGTGGACTTCCTCCGGCTGAAATGATGATGATGATGATTTCACTCACAGAATACTCAGCGTGAAACAGTACTTGTACTGTATAGTGAATGAGGATATCGATGATACTCAAAAGTACCACTTAAGCGATGTACCACTCAAAAGTACCACTTAAAAAGCCGTCAACACAATCAATGCGCAGACTATGGCGCGGTTGTTCATGGGCGGTGTTGACTATAGAATTAAAAAAAATCGCAATAGTAATAAAACTAGTCTAGGCCTTTAAACTCAGATTCAAAACGGTATTACAACATGTCTGAGTTTAACTCGTAAGGTATAAATATTAACAAAGGTGTCATAAAATAAAGAGCATTTACATAAGAATCCCAAAATTCAGAATAACATTATAAGTATAGTGTGTTCTTTATTGGTAAAAAGTAATTTATTAAAAATATTTCGGACTGGACAGGCATTATCTCGAAGACGTTAATGCAATAGCTATTAATTTCCATCAAAAGGAGAATGTATAAAAACAGTAAATCAAAAACGTGTAATTGATGAAGTGATACGTCATCTTAATACAGCTTTATATGGAGTTAGGGGGAATAAATTATGTCAGTCCGAGGTGGGTAAAATGTTAGCATGTGGTTTGTGTTAATGGAGCGAGCGGTTTATTTCGGTTAAGGCTCGCCCCAAGTCCGCGAAAAATTTTTTATTTCGGTTTCTTTGATCAGTCAAACGGCTTATAGTACATCTACACCAGTCAACAATTAATTATTGGGATACGTGAGAGATTTCAAACAAATTTCTGATATATATGTAAAGAAATGATTATTTCTTAATTTGAACTTGGCCGCGCTTGGCACTGTAGTGACAGTGCCAAGAATGAAATGTCATGTTATTTTAAATGTTGAGTTATATTAGAACGTTACGGCAATAAAGAATAGTAAAGCCTTATGTTAAATTGAAATCTAGTTTATAATTTGTGTGTGAATGTGATATATTAAGATTTTTAGTTTTTTTTGCCTTTCTTTATTTTCAGGCAAAATTGTTAACTTAATTTATGTAGAGGTTATTGTAGCTATTGAATATATAAAATTTACAAGTTTATTTTCATATCCTGAACACTTAATTGTGTCATTTATATTTATTTAATAAACTTAACATTATTTAATAATTTATATATTACTTAATAAGGTATTGTACCATATTTCTAGTTTCTATACTTTATACAGTCTTTGGAGGAGGCCTATGTCAGCAGTGGACTTTAATAGGCTGAGTAGGATAATATTTTACACAAGGATTAACGTAAAAAAGTTATATAAAAAGATAACGAATTTAAGCCCGTATTATTGCAATATAAGTAATAAAATACTTTGGACACTTGTAACTTAATCCATGTTTAAATAAATAACCGAACCGCACCGATCCCAGGGCGGTTTTACGCCTGTCCTCAGTGAATTTACGATTGTTAGGGAAATAACTCCCAGATTTAGCGCTAAGCTGTCGTGCTCTATGGTAAGACGGTAGTCGGAATTCCAAATTTGAAATGTTTATGAGGTTTCTTTGTCCGTTTGACATTAATAGAGGCATTTGTTTTTATCGTGTAAAATAAAATAATCCGGACAAATAATTAGGGTTGAATAAGTTATTGTAAACTATTATTTATGTTAAGTTTAAACTAAATTCCTTATTTCGGATATTTTTGCTTATAAATACTGAAATAAAATGGCTATTAGTCTATTTTAACCGACATTAAAAAAACAAAATAGTACCTTTAACTAAATACTATAATATTATTATAAACAAACAGTTTCTCTAAAAAAGATATTTTTGTATATCAAGGAAAAAGTTGTCTGCTTCGCATGACTAGTACCAGTGAGTAGTGACTATGACCATTGGTCCTTAAAATGTTGTAGCAAATTAGAAGCGATCGGTATATATCTATAGTTTTGTTTCATTTTAGTACGTGTTCGTTCTTTCAAAGCCAGTCAAATAGGGGATAAAAGAGTGGAACATAATATATGATTGATGCTTCAGGTAGAGCCGCGGGTCAAAGTTATCTATAGTTCAATGAACCTTTTCTCATTATTTAATGACACGCCAGAGTCGACGTACCTACTGTCCGCAAAAAACGATCAAGTTCAAACTACAGTTACCGTTTGTAATGGATGCTGTATCTAATATATTTATATGCATAGTTGTAACATGTTTTATATACTCCACTAGATTAAGATCGCGGGTTCTCTTATTTGAGGTATCTAGTATCAGGATTATAGAATTTTTTATTTATATTATTCTTTAGTTACTTAACAAAAGTATAGCTTTCAATTATATCAAACCTTTGCCTTGCTATCGCTACACTATCTGTTGTAACACATACACGTGAAATGTATTCCTTTTTGCGTCACTATAATATTATTATTTTGTGTTTAATATATATGTATATAAATTAATTTATTATTGTGCAGCGGATAAGACCCGCCGTCTTCTGCTTCCGCTCATGGACAACCGAGTCATTATCCGCACTTTAGCGATATAATTTCACGGACCTCTGATATCCTCACTTACACAGCGAAACACAATAGGTACTGTATATTGTGAAAAAAGCTTTTCTTTAAATATGTGTAATGTATTTATAGTTATAATACGTTAAAAAAGTATCACAGTTTATTCGTTAATTATTACAGTTAATACTATAATTTATCTTGTAAATTTATTAGATAATAATCTATAATCTATTGTTTGTGATCTCTAGTCTTTGGTTAGCTGTTATGCCATCTCTTCAAATATATCTCTATATACGATTTATATGCTTCTTGTTCATTGGATTTGCTTTAGAAATTTCATCTTATAACAAGCCGCGATACATTTTAATAGCTACATTAGAACTGCGCCGCATATAATTGCAAAATACGCAATGTTTCATTATCAAAAACCACTTATTTGACCTTTTGGCAGGCAGGTCAAAGAATCAATAAAACAGGTTGGACACGATTTTGCAATCGGAGATAAAATTAATTATAAAACAACGATTATTGTTAATGTTTTGTTCCTCCTTTATTATCTTGCAACGTGATTTATAACTTTTAATGTGCCTGATGATCGGAATTCAATATTTATAATTATAATCGTGTTAGTCTGCCTTCAATAACATTGAATGCATTACATGTGTACATTACATTACACAAAAATGACTTATATTACAAAACTTATGATTTACAGAAACATAATAAGTAGCAAAATGAAAAGCTACATTGTTAGTTCCGATAGCAGAAGAAAAAAATATAATAATTTTAAAATTTCTTATTTCAGGCAAGTCGAAAGATTTCGAAATGTGGATATCTATTCGTTGCGCCGGGCTGGGACTTCTCCAATCCGCTGTACAGGACTAAGGTAAGCCATTTTTAATATATCTAATTGTGTATCACATACTCATCATAACTGATCTAAACATTATATGGATGTATAACTGAAGGCGATAATTATTTAAAAAGTTATTAGAAAAGTGACTTTAATTATCATATACAATACAAGTCTTAATTTTATTTACAAATATACATATGACTCATCATAGTTTGCAATTGGGGTACCTACCCAAGTAATAAACTGCATTATAAATTATCTAAACTGTGTTGTATCGTTGTAGTTGATGGCTACTTTATATTAAAGGAAAAACTTATTGAAAAATGAAAAACCTATAAATAAATTACTAATATTTAAAGTAGAAAAAGCTGCGTGTAAATTCCTAATGTCTTAAAAACACTACGTGGTTAAGGGTTTTACTAAAAGAACAAAGCGTTGATCATCGGTAATAAATTTGTCTGATACGATATGCTTGCCAATACAAAAAATAAGATAATTTCGTATTCGCCTTCTTAGAAATCTAATCGTAATTTTTCCTCTTTACTCCGAACTGGTGAATACTTCTTTATATTCGTTTCATATTAAAATTTCTAAAACGAAACACGATTTAAAAATAAGTTTATTAATATAATTTACTTAGAAATAGAAAAGGTAATGATATGGCTCAGCAGACTAGAGACTTATCTCATTATTGAAACCCTGAAGATAAAACCAAATATGGCTTTTAAACGCTTCTTTCATTATTCTTAGCATAAGCGAAGTACTATATTATGCTATGTTTTGTAAAAATGGCTACCAATAATAGAATAATGATAATTTACAAAATATATAACTGTTAGTAGGAACTACGATTAACAAATTGTGTAATGTTCCTAATGATTTAGCCTAACCCGTATCCAATTAAAAGATTCAGTTATTGCAATTTGAAGCAGTGTTAATTGAAATCTCGTAAAAACGCTACAGATTCAACATTCGTCTCTCGGTCTATATCAAAACCGCTTGATCGCGATAAAGCCCGACGGGAGACCATCGCGGCGCCAAAAAGTGTCAAAAAAGAGCTCGGGCGTGAATTTAACTTGGCTGAATTATTAATCTCAACAATTGCAGGGACTTTATCAATTCGGTCTTGGGGAATGTGGGTTTTTTTGTAAGGCTTGACTTCGTGTTTTGCAGTGGGTTTTTATTGCACGGAGCAATAAAATTATTCTTGGTTTTCAGTTCAGTTCTGTATGTTATGTTTAAGTAAGAGCTGGGTATTGATTACATCAGTGTTTCCCAATCTGTGGTCCGAGGATCCCTGGGGGGTCTGGATGGAAATCTGCGATGTCATATCTGGACCATACATAAATGCTAACAATAACTAAATTAAATAGCTAATCTGATTTTTTTGCTGTTTATTTTATTAAAGAATCCGTGAAAACTGTCTTTGAACACCAAGGGGGTCCGTGGCTGAAATAAGTTAAGAATCGCTGAACTACACTTGTAAATGGCAAATGGATAAAACAATATTTACAATGTAATACAAAATATGTTTTAATGTGGGTATTTAAAGACGAATTGTCAAATTATTTATACTTTAACTGCACCCTCCTTCCAAAACACGCTCTAACGATGTGCCGTGTTTGTCTCTGGAGAAAAGCTGTGAACTAAGAAAATGTTATTATTATATATTATCGTTTAAATTTATGAAAATATGTATATTTTAAAGTACTTATACATTTAAATGTATTCGATTTTCGTAGATTTAGACTTGGAGCCACAAGACCTATGAATTAGACCAATTTATGCAAATGACAAACGCATATGTCAAAATTGAGATTTTTGCAAATATTCTAACTTATCTGTTATTTAGGATCAGACGTAAATAGCTTTATACGGTGAATCGGATCTTGTAAGCGAATACTGACTGAATTAGTGAAATATTGTCATCTATATCAAAACAAATGAACAATTTTGTAATAAAAACCTCAAACTTCGAACAGTGTCAATTTTAACTCAATTGATCAATTTTTAAACGAGATCTAAGAACAGTTTTGGGATAAGACGGTATGTGTTCGTATAAGTTCTACACCGTACAAGTTCTGATCAAGTTTATGAGTTGGTTTTAAAATACTGGTATTGCAATTATGAATATTCGTGACTTTCTATCATCATTAGAACTCTTTCACACTTTGAAACTGGAGTAAAATCGTGTAATCATTTTCATATTGTATTTTAAATAAGCAAAAAGATCAAGAATCCATGTCACATACCGACGCTAAAATGTGGAGTGAATCGTGACAGAGTTGTCGCCACCCACCATTCATAAGGGTTATTAGGTCTGTGGGTGAGTGTTAAACGGGAATAATTTTCATAGGTCAATTTATTATGCATTCATTTTAATACGGTTTTGATTTATTCACAAAAATAAGTGCCCTAGCTCTTCTCTTGTATCGTCCACAATTTTGTTGGGTTATATTTCACTAGATAATAGTCTTTAATTTTTTTGAGGTCTGAATATGATTAGCATGTAACTGGTATATTTCCTTTTAAGCCTCTTAAGTTTATTTTTATAATATTGTAATCTAGAAAAACTTATATAGAAGACCAATTATTCGGGGAACAGTGTATATGTTTATATATCCAAGAATTGTAAATTTATAGGCTAAATATATGGTATGTCTTCAGTAAACAATAAGTTATGTGAGATATGTTAATGGCAGTTTAATTTAACCTTAAGTATTCAAAATCAAGCCGATCGAAGTATTGTCTTGTATTATTACAATTCAGAACTTGTTCGCTGATTAATATCGCTTGAAATGTTAAACGTTAAGGGTTAAGGCATACTAGGCAGTACGTATGTGTGAAGTTGACATATTTAAATGATAAAATTGAAGTAGATTCATACATCTGTAATTTAACTCTACTATCTTGATTTAGATACTATTTGAATGTATGAAATCAAAATAAAAACGGATTCGAAAACCTTTTTATAAAGTCTTTTTTGTACTTATGACTGTATATTATGTAAAATATTAACTTATATATTTTAAATCATTAATGTCGTTTCTTGGCCTATGTATGGTGTTTTGGTGTTATAATTATAGAAATTACAATATGCTAGTAACAGATATACTTTTTTTTATTGTATATAATATATAAATAAATTAAAATCGCTTTGTTTCTACCTAGCCTACGATCGATTTAACAATAACTTATTCGTGATTTACCAGCCTCAGTTCATTATATTTTATCATTATAGAATAATTCTTGTTTAAATTAACTAAACTTACAGCGGTTAAGAAGTATAAGCACTTTAATAGTAGGTACTTTTTAGCTATAGCACTTTAATACTATTTTTTTATTAGGACGCTAAGATAAGTAGTCCTTCATCAAACGGTAAAGACACCCACCACGGCTTCGGATGCGTTGCCGATCTTTAAGTCAGGCTCTTTTTTAAAGGTCCTCAAGTCATACTAAAATTGCCAGTTGTGAAACAACAATCATCAATAATGACTGGTTACTCTCTTTTCATCATAATTCTCTCCAGTCGTACAATTTTAAAAATCATAAAACGTATTTTTTCCAATTATGTGATGAATTTTGATTTATTTAGATTCTGATCTCGCTCGTCTTAGATAAGTCAAATAATATTATTAATATAATTTCTTAGCTATTGTCTTGATCAATATTACATTAAATTGTCAATACTAATATTATAAAGAGATAAATTTGAGTATTTGTTAGAATTTAATAAGCTGCGAAACTTATAATTGACGGTGTCCCGACAGATAGGCCCTCAGTACCCGTAAAGAACCATACTTTACTAAACAGTTATTACCGATACGGCGGTAAAAGAATTAGTTCAATGATAATTAGATTATATTATATAGATATATATATCTATATATTAGGACATCCCATTAGGCGTATGTCGTAAGAGGCGACTAAAGGACACTTCAGCGGAGGGTGGGCAGCAGCGCCCTTTCGAGTACAGCAGATGT
>DWCF01003228.1:0-20420 GCA_018230265.1 Delias oraia | reverse complement strand
TCCAGCAGGAGGTGGTGTCCATGGGCGAATCGCCGCTCATCTTAGGTGAGCCTCTTGCACGTTGCCTCCCGATTTTCATACTAAAGTTATTTAACCAAAAAACGGATAGTAGACAGAATACTACTTGTTTAATTCGAATATAATAAGAAAGCAAACTTGTATAAAGACGTGAAACATTTGTAATTCATAATTTTGGTAACATTTATGTTTGTTTCAATTATTTTTAAGTTTCGCTTAAAAACAACTCTCTAATGATGTTTTGTTGCGTGAAAATCAATCAGCTCCTACGTAAGGGGAAGTATAATGGTAATCTACTATGGCACTGTCATTCATTCAGCGCTCGCAGATCATCAGTCGTCGACTTAGTGAACGATGAATGACGATGCACGTTTCGACGTATTGTTTATGTTAAGTATTTGTTTCACTGCTACTAAGCTAAATGAGATTGGTGAATCATCACTCTCTGTTCTTTATGAGCTGGGCTAAGCTACTAAGACAAATTTTTTCGGCCTTTAATATGATATTACAAAGTGAAACCACACTTGTGCTTAGAAGGTATTAATAGAATCTGGCATTAAGGCAAAATATATGTTACATCTACACAGCTCCGAACAATGCGTTTCATCGGCAGCTTTTCAAGAACCTTTAGTAGTCGATAAAAACATAAAAAAATCCTGTTTACAATCTCTAATCTAATTCTGAAACAATATATTTAAAATAAGAAAAAAAAATTACTCTTTGTTAAAAAATATCAAAATTTATATAGATCTTGTCTTATAATAAACTATGAAACGGGATCATAAACTGCTTATTATATCTTCAAAGACTGTTCAAAATCTATGGTGTTATAAATAGAGAATGGAAAAATAAGGAAACATAATATCTACCTTGGGGTTACGTGATATAGAATGTAAGTGATTACTATGTATCTCCAGGGAAACCACAAAGCCAAGAATTCAGTGATGTAAGAAGAATATTGATCTCCGATCTGATTACAACAAAACAAAATGCTATTATTTCTATATGCAATAGATCACAGTTTAAAACTGTCTATAATCTTGTCTCTGTAGTGAGTTAAATGTTGGAAGCTGTTAGGAAAGTCTGGCTAGGCTAAACCTATCGATTTATTTAACGTCACGTGCGAGGTCGTAAGGCACGGCTTCCACCTGAGCGGCTGTTACTCATGTCCTTGAGAAGAAAATTATTCTACAATAACTTATTACCCACAATTACTCATTCAGTTCCAAATCGCTTATGTGCGTGGCAATGAATTTATTCAATACAAACTTTACCAGCTTTCAAAGCCTAAAAAATTTAATTAAAAAAAAACATTATAAAGTAATAAAAAATTAATCATAATAAGTTAAATTTTAATAAAAACCTATGAAGTGGTTCTCTATCTATTGACACCCATAGCTCAAGGTCCCCAAGTCGAATTGTTTTAGAAATATCTCTGCAAGCAGCTGATACCACAAATTGGTAGTGATCGGCATGAATCTTAGTTTACATTTATGTTTCTCATATATATATTCTCATATGTACCTGTTGCAGATTACCCACAGATTTGCAATTATTTTATAGTAGTTGTACTTATAAACGTTGCTTCTACTGTATTTCGCTGAGTGAGTTAGTTAAATATCGGAGGGCCTTTAAAAATGCCGCTTAAGTGACGTAAAAAGCCGGCAACACAATTAATACGCGGACTGTGGCGCGGTTGTCCATGGGCAGCAGTATTCTCTTACCATGTAGGAGACCAACCTGCTCCGTTGTTCGCTATACCATAAAAAAAATTTACAAATAAAATAAATACATTTCATATTATTTTAATTTATATTAATATAATTCAAACACATCCGAACCATAATAGTAAATAAAATTAGGAGACTATAAAGGCTGGATTATTTTCGCCAAAATTTTCCTTGTCAATAATATCTTAGATAAGCTGACGTATTTTCATCGGAAATAAAATTACTTTTTGATGTAGCAATCAGAGAGTGTCCTCAGAGACACGCCGTGGATGGCGTATACGTAGTTACTTGTCACATACGAATAAATACAACATATTTAATTTATATGTTTGTAATAAAAGATACCACATACATTTTTATTGATTGCTAAAGATAACAATAATAATAGACTCAAACAAAACTCAAAAACATAATTATTTTTGAGTTCGTTCTTCATTACATATAATCTATGTATTTATTTACTCAACATTAAACTCAATACCAATGTATGGAAAGCCTCTAGAATTAGTAGTGAGTGAGGATATCGGAGGCCCTTAAAAAGTGGCGCTTAAGCGGCGTAAAAATCCGGCAACACAACCAGTGCGCGGTCTGTGGCGCGGTTGTTCATGGGCGGCGGTATTCACTTACTATATACGAGACCCATCTGCTCCGTTGACCGCTATAGAATAAAAAAATATTCGACGATTGTGTACGACCGTTTTTTTTCTAGTAACAAACTTTGCAAAAGCAAATACTACGAAAGCCTTTTCATTTAATAGGTTAATACATAGTAATTTTCACAAATAACGTAGCTTTCTTTTTGTGAAAGAAGAAAAAATCGGTTCAGCAGGTCCAGAAATTACCTCCTACAATATCACAAACACCCAAACTATACCTCTTAGTCCTCTATTCTTGTAGTGACTACAGTAAAAATATAGTAGTATGCGGAAGTATTGTCATTATAGCGAGGAGCCGCTGCAAGTTCTTATAAATTATTAACGATGAAATTTGACGCTAAACAAAAGAAAGTTCCAACTGTTTAGTCACACACCATTGATTTTCTAAAGAGGGTCAATGTTAGTTTTCTAATAAACCTGACCTTTGTTGACTCAAGGCTGCATGCAAGGCTGACTGTATGACTTTTTGTTTTAACTTTAGACAAAGGAAAATTGTAAATCATTTTACCATTGTATTATAATAACTGGGCGACGTAGCCAAGACATTGGCGGTTCTTTTTTACTGTCTGCTCTATTATATGAACACAATACTTGTTGGAGAACGGTAAGCAACCGTAACGTACGCTGACGCACTAATTCGGCCGTCTCGTCCGAAGTGATACCAAGGGCCCATGAAGTACCAGAGTCAAACAATACCAACTTGTACTTTGTTTCGTATAGTGAGTGAGGATATTCGGAGGCCCTTCAAATAATACAGCTTAAGCTGAGTAAAAATGCGGAAACACAAACAAAGCGCGGATTGTGGCACGTTTGACCATGGGCGCCAGTGACGTGTTACCATAGAGGAGAACATCCTGCTCCTTTGTCCGCTATAGTATAAAAAAGAACTGAAATTATTAAAATTTTCCTACTAAGAAATATCGGTATATTAAAAACTAGCCGACTCGGCAGACATCGTTCAGCCCGCTACGACACCTAACAGTTCCATCTTCAGCAATATGGTTAACCCGAAAAATCGCTATACTAAAATTACTCTACATATTCTCTACTCTATATGTGTAACAAGATAAAATTATGTTAATTCACCTTATAATTTGTCCAGCCCTTCTTGAATTGATGGTCGAAAGTTGAATAGGTATAGCTAACCCTACTTGGTTTTATACCAAAAGAAACATTATCCAACAATTCGTTTTCATAGATAAGTCAAACTTAAACTAACATTCTACTATACCGTTCTATTATATATTTTCTACGATACTTATCCCTAGTAGGTGTCAAGAGTAATATAACACACGATAGACGAACTTATAAACGTTATTTTGGATAATTCAGGCTTCAATCAATTAACGGCGGTCAATCTTTGAACGACAATCAAAACGAAAATGGATTGGCTACAGACTAAATCCAACTGTAATTATTGTGATAATTGGAACCATAGAGTAATCTAAATTATCTGTGACCCAGCTCGATTCTGTTGTATTGTTGTTGAAATTTTAATCTGTATTGCTATTACAATATCTCAAGCACTGACAATAATAGATTATAGAAAAAAACAACACGTTTTTGTTCTTATATTTCATTGAATCGATAACAGATAATAAAGCATTTTCAATTGGTACAGGCTGGTAATATAATTAATTGAAGAATTATATGAAATTGTAACTGGTATAACTGTCGTTTCAGATGTAGAGAGGCGTGTTTAGTATTACATATTACGCTATTATCACCGAAGAAGGCCAATCCAAAAAAGTAGGTTCCCAACTTGACTCAGAGGAATAGTAAGTAGTAATTTAATCATAATTCTTTCAAAAATTGACTCAAAAATACATATGGACTATTTAATAAATCTTTATTGTTATCTATGAGATTATTTGTAACTGGAGACGGCCTGTACCTAATAAGGAAAGACTAACCTAAACTCCCACGAGTACTATTTTGCAATTTGAAGCATATTTTTTTATAAAATTCATGTTCGACCTTAATCTATTTCACAACCATGAACAAAACTCAGATGTATGAATATGAAATGAAATAAGAATTTGTAAAGTCAAATTTTAAGTCAAACCATATGAATGTATCGCAAGGATCTTGTTTTTGAACCGTGTATCGTAAAGTACCTGTAACAAAATAAATCAATTATAAAAAAAAGTTAAAAACATGATATATAAGAATAAAAGTAATAGTCTTTTTTAATTGTATTATCAAAAAATATTGTTAAATATTAAATAACCTAGTAAAAACTTTCTATAAATTGGTTTAATAATAATCTAGCTACTGCATTAGCAAATTAGTTATTTCCGACATAAGCTTAGTACAATAATTAAATATTGTAGGTACTAAGGATGTATACCTATCTATTGACAGATCTCCTTAAGAAAATACATTTTCTTTATCTATTCTATAAAATTTAAGTAACATATTTGGTCATTAATAAATTCATTGGCTACTTACTGGACGGTATAAAAGTTATCACACGTTAAATTCTTACTGACGTATGCTAAATTGTATTTATAGTCGCAGAAACATACTACTAAATATTTATTTTTTAAAGAAGTACGTAGTTTTTTTGTTGTTGTTTTAAGTCATTATAAAAATAATGACTTAAAACCACACTTTAATCTAGACAGTTAAGATAAAACAATTGATTAAAAGTTTACGTAACAAGAATTATCAAAAAATAAAAACTTTTCAGTCGCATTCATCATGCGCTTTCATGACAGCGATTGCTTTAAAGTTTTCGATTAAACTTTTATATCTTATCGGAAAATTCAATTCAGCGTCCAAAATTTGTTCCCGGAGGTATTCGACAAACTGCTCCCTGTTGATGAGATAGAAGCTCGTGGACGCTTTTGAAATTGCTGATAGACCCATTTCGTTTCAATTACGTATTATACATAAATCCCTCTTGAACCGACATTCGAAAAAGAAGCACGTCCTTTCAACGTGTTTTTTAAGCTATTTCATATCAGAATGAAAGAATTACACAAGGACCCTTACCTATAATTATTACTTAATGGGCATCATCACATAATGATACACTCCTACCTTAATCATCTGCATTTTTTCAGTTATTTATTTAACTAATTATTTAATCATTGAATTATTTACAGATACTTCCATCTTATAACAAAAAATATGTTTGTCGTTCCACAAATTTTTGCATTTTATTTCAAGCATTATGTGCTGCGCACCACTACTCTGTGGAATCTGCTGCTAGGAGAGAAATTTTATAGATGAGATATTATATTTATAGAAGTCAATACGACTCTGAGACTTTCAAAAAAAGAACGGACCTATCCCTGAAAGGCCGGCAACGTATCAGCGGCCCAGCAAGGGTCTATTAGTGATCCTCCAAACTCGTTTACCTTCCTATTAACATAAAAATATATTATCTCTGTCTACTGCAACACCTTAAAGAAATTGCTCCCGATATATCATCGTCTTTAATCTTCGTCTTATATAGGTTTAACGAATAGATCGCTCGAAGCGCTAGCGGTGGCATATTAACGTCGTGTGATCGCTTCAGGTTACAGCGATATCCGCTGCAAGATTACAATCAATAATTTCATATGGGAACGAGCCGGGTACAGTTTAAACTCCCATGGAGCTTGCATATTTCATTAGGTGAATTTTCATCTTGTACGTCGCATCTCCAATTTAATAACTTATGAAGAGGTATAATTTACGCGATATTTGGAACAGAGTTACACAAAGACACAAAGGAACCAACGGTAAAATTTTAATATAACTTACTAGCCCGGTGAACGTTGTATTGCCATGTAAATATTAAAAGTATTATATAAGTATGTATAGTTGTCATTAGGCAATACATCTTTTCTCTACAAGTCAATCATATATATATATCTGTTATCGTTAAGTTGGCAGCTTTCATAAAAACATATTCTTCTACACTCATCGACTCATCTTCGACTTTTTTGCAAATCTGACTATCACGAAAAGGTGTTTTAAGTTTTCGCGATAATTTCAATATATTATGCTACGTTACTTACAAATAACGAAGATTTTACATAGGTGAAAGTTTTTTCAACAACAATTTAGAAAACCAGAGGTTACCCACTTTAACAACGTCAAAAACAGACTTCACTTATAATATGTATTATAGATATTTCTTTTTAGTTTCCATTAGAAGTATATACACAAATCAAAATCACTTTTAAAATATATTTAAAATCGAAAAATGTAACTAAAAAACACAGCGACAAGATACATTATAAGATATTTGATAAGATATAAAATATTCTAAAATGTTTTTGGCACTAGTTATATTTAAATCCTAATTTATTAAAGACTTTAAAGTTTAGAATAGTTTTCTTAAAAAGTTTATTAGTTCAATTGAAACTAATTTTATAAATTTTTTATTTTAAAATCTTAAACTGCATCAAAACAGCAACTTTATATATTATTCGATGTTTGTTATTTGATGACACATTCAAAATCCTGAGATATCGTTAAAGTGTGTAATAGGCATACATCAAGCGATTATATGCAAAGCCGGGGTCGACAGTTAGTTTCGGATAATTACACCTGTTAACTTTCCAAACGGCTTTTCAACGGTTAAGGCCGATTTTCACGGGCATTACGACGCGGTTTCTATCTACGCAATTAAGGCGTTTTTCCATCATTCTACTTCATTGGTAAGTCTAGAGGCAATTTGCTTTCGTCGAGAGAGCACAATCTCAACAGAATTGTATATTTTTTTATTTATTAATGCTTTTATTTGGATATTAATTATACATTATATTACATAAAGGGTAATAGATGATATATTATTATTATTATTGAGTTAAATATAGAAATACTAGTTAGTGGGTTTCATTAGTTCGAGGTTTAGTAATAATTTTCTTTATGTATTATAGCTAACAATGGAGCACACGGTTCTCTGAAGTTAAGAGATCACGGTCAAATATGGACAACCGCGCCGCAAACTGTGCTTTGTTGTGTTGCCGGCCTTTTACGCAGTTGAAGCATCATTTAGTGGACCTGTCGTAACCTATCTAAACAAAAACACAATACAAGTTCTATTTCATGAGTGTTTTTCAATATGCCTCAGGATAACTCTCGCACAGTTAAAACATGCAATTTAAACAGAAATATATGATAGTTTTATGTGAAATTATTCGTAAAATAAAGAAATAATAAAATGTTTAACTCTCATTTTTATTCTGCATACCACGAATAGAACGGGTTATTTCCTTACAAGAAACAAACTTTCGAAAGTATTTTTATGTTTCTACCTAGCAACAATTTTCACCGTCTCGACGGGTACGAAAAAATTAAGATAGTTAAACGAACAAAGCCTCCGTTCCTCTTATTTGGTTCTCTCTTTTTAATTTTCGCAAAGCGTTATTTTGTCAAAATCCGTTGTGATTCTTTCGCTTGGCACAGACTCAACGGCTGGGCCGTTCTTTATTTCGCACCGTTGAATAATTAAATATTCTAAAAACAAATATTTTTATATATTGTTTTTTGCTTTATGCTTGCGACTAGCATTTGAATAAATCTGATCAAAGAGGTTTATTACATGACGTCACGGATACTGGGTTCATTCTCCTGTCTATATTTTTTTTTTAATTTACTCAGTCTTTAGATGGACTTGACAGTGACCTAGCAAATATTAAACCTGTCTTTAATGTCTTATACTATATGCTGACGCATTAATAATATATATTTCTGATGCTACATAGAGGTTGGAGTAATATTTTACGCTCTAAAAAATGTGACATTTTATTTCGAAACAATGTCAAACTGAAAATAGAAGTGACTTCTGACTTTGTATACATTTATATCTCATCAAAACTTTTACTGAAGGAAATCATAAAGTCATCTATGTTTGTCTTTAGCTACGTATTATTTATGTTCTTCTTAAGAAACAGATGAATACATTACAAGTATAAAATGATAAAAAGACGACTTTTTTTATTGTATAACGGCCAGCGAACGATCACCGCCGCCATGGTTAACCGCGTAAGGGGCTACAATATTTTCACTTATCAAGCGAAACACAGAACAAGTAAGTGCTGTCTCACGTTGGCATTCTGTGAGTGACTGTGAGCCTGTGGTACCACTTCGGACGACCCCATCAGTGCGTCTGCACAGGCTTCAGCATGGCTCTCGCACGGATAAAGGTGTCGAGATACTCGCCCGGCCTCTGTCAAGCCCTTACAAAGATCGAATAAATTATTTTAAAAAATTCAGACTGGCGATTGAATCCGATACCAGCTTAAAACTTTTCTTTTTTGATTACAGCTTACGACTTATAAGACTTTACGATACGTATTTTCTATCAATAATATTGTCTGTTATTTATTTTAACGCTTCAACAATATTATAGTCATTAATATAATATAGTACCCATTTAATGCCCTTTGACATAGTGAACGTAAAACTAATAATCGTAGGAAGAATGAAGTGTTTCTGTGACGTGAGCTGTCACGTGGAGGTATGATTACGCGCATGTTTCAAGCAATTAATAGTTTTATATACAACTTATCTTAACTATGATTCCTATTTAAATTACTTTATTAAATAAAACGTTTTAAACGAATCAAATACGTATGTTTAAATCCAAGTTTACAGTTATTATGTTTATATTAATTCGTAGCAGTGTTGGCCAAGTTCATATGTTAGAAACTAATTTTAGTCTCATTTTATATGACTTAGGTATTTATGTGATAATTTTTATCTAAAGATACATATAAATTTAGCTTAGTTTAATACATAATTTCGTCAGACTGAAATGATAATCCACCTTCATCTCTTGATCCACTTGACACGAAATTGTTTTAAGGGCCATTTCTAAACCGTATTACATCTCACGTACCTAGCTCTACCTTTAATATTTAAATTCTTTTACTTCGGAGCAAAGAATATATTTAAATAAGGCAGACTCTGAGCCAGTGTCGCGAACATTCAACATTTATGTCGAGCGCTGAGAGTGATTAAAGAAATTAATTGTACAAGTCTCCCCCTCGGGAGCCCAGCCACCCAGCATTGCTCAAATGAGAAAATTAGGAATCCGTTTTATTCGGAAGTACTATCTATGCTTTAATAAATGAAGCGAAAAGTTTGTAGACTTTATCAAGAAACATCTTTTAACCGCGGGAGAGCTATGCTGGCGCACTGAATGCGATGGGAGAGGATGAGCCACGAGCTAACGGAACGGCGGCGTGAAACAGTACCTACTCCTACTCTATTTTTCTGAGAAACTTAGGATACAGAAGACCCATCAGGTTTGTGGCAAAATTATGGAACGCATATCTATCTATGGGCGGTGATATCTTTTACCAACAAGGAGACAAGCTTGATCAATTGCCGGCTATATAATAAGCACTGCCTCTTTTCGACTTGCTTCTTTAAAATTATTTGTAATTATTGTATACTTTTTAATTTTTAAACAAAAATATATTTAATAACGAATGCCAAAGCATGAATAGCGAATCTTCTTATATTATTATTATATCCTATTTTTCTTATTCAGCAGCATCGTTCACTATTATATATAACACGAGCATAAGTTCCGCAAGTCGCATAGCCGCGACACGGGACCTCCCACAGTCGAGTGAACGTGACACGAATTTACGACCTCACCAAGAAAACTAACTTTTACTTACTTACTGCGGGACTTTATTTTAAAAACTTTACAGTCCATTTCCTACTATTAACTATCATTCCTCTAAACCATTTCGTGTTTTACTCAACGCAAAGAATCGGAATGCAAAGCTTCATCCGATCACACCACCATGTTTGTCGTTCCATAAGTGAACGTTTTCTTTCTGTGGATTCAGATGCCTGTAGGGCTATATCCAAGCCATTAAGACTTAGGTACTTTTAAAAAGAAAACGTACCTATCCGTTACCACAGTCGGTGGACCGCTTAAACTAGCTCTTTCTATAGAATATATATATATATTACACTATTCTATTTATATTATAAACTGTATACATCGAATTTTTAGTAAATCCTTCCCGCCATTCTCTTAAAAAGGTGTACAATAGTCGCTTCACAATATCATAATTTATTAAATTGTTGTAAGTGTTATTGAGTAAGTGATATTGCCTATATTCGACGCTAAAAGCACTAAGCATTTACTTCTATTCCTATTATCCGTACTCAACTTAGACATTAACTTAAAATAATCTGTCTCATTTCGACTGAAACAATTATACGTAAGCGAGAAAAGGAGAAAGCATCTAGATAGATGTATATAGGTGGGTTATATTTGACACATATCGTAGCTTTGACAACCAGAAAGTCCTTGTTTGTCCCGTATTAAAAAATACTCAAGTGCTGATTTGTACGGCACGCATTTGTACTCACATTTCACTTGACCATTATATTATACTTTAGAATAAAAAAAATATATAACCTGTAAAAATTAACCGCCAATGTTGCATTTTACCTCTTGCCTTAACAGCTTAAGTTTAAGCAGTCTGCACGAGTATCAAAATCAGCCATCAACCTTATCCACAGAGAATATAAAAGGAAAACATTAGCACAGACAATGTGAGCGACCAGTTGCCGTTGAGGACTATCCGAAAAAAAAACACAATCTAACAAACACAAAAGGTTTATTTTTTATGTCCCCAGAGATATATTCACTTCCCCGGGGACTTCATAACGAGGGATGGCATTGTCTCCACTCTTGCTCCCCCCACCATTTTATGCCCCCATAAATAGTCTAAGAGCGAACGGGAATAATTCAAGAAAATAACCCATTAAAGTTTTACGAAGTTAATTAGGACCCTGGCGGAGCGCATTTATCTTTCATGGAAGCAATTTTGTTGAGATGAAAAATGGAATATTTACATACTTAGCGAAAACATTCAACTTTTCTATTTGTTATTCATTAAATTCGCTTTTCGTTTTTGCAAATGTTTCAACAAACTGTAATTTGTAATCATATCAGTCCCGGGTCTTCTTGCTTTGAATAAGAAGAAAATGGTGGTACGGTTTGTTTTTATAATCCAACCGTATATTGATAACATAACTGATAAAAAATGTCCATTTAAGAAACGCAGATTGTAATATATAAATTTCAAACGAAGAAATTTAACACATCAATCTACAGTTACATAATCTACAGTTTCATTACAAACTCAAATTTATGACCACACTAAAATAGCGAATTAAGAATAAGGATAAGAATTGCATGGTAAAAAATAAGCAATAGCCAATATTGAGTCATATGAAAAATGGAAATGGACAGGCAACATAAGAGGAAAAGGGGTGAAGAAGTGGTCTAAGTCAATTATGTACCTACTGTTTCAAAAGACATAGGAAACAAAATTGAGGTAGACCGCTCAGAAGTTGGGTATATGAGATAAAAAAAGCAGCAGATGCAACATGGAGCAAGTCTGCCAATGATAGTAATAAAGGGAGGATTTTGGAGGAGGCTTTTGAAGAAAAAGGCAAACTGATGATGCAGTAACCAGCAATAATCAATATTTTTATATCAATACTCTAATTGTAAATACACTGTAAGATTTATCTGAATATATGCTATTATTAAAACTATTTATAAGATGCAGTCAAAAGCTCTTGCGCTACAAGTGCCTGAACATAACCGCAGCGACTAAATTCCCGCGTTTGCCTAAGTCTTACTGCTCTTTTTCATATCTTCTTTATTGCCCGATGCCGTTGTTCCCAGCTGGATCGTTGCATTCTATTCAGAACGGATTTACCATTCACAAACTTAATACCACCCCTGCCAACGTCACTCTTTATTCAAGTACAAAAGAATAGTGCCTATATGAAAAAACAAATTTAATTGGACACGATTATAGCCTAATCATTTCAACGAGGCCTATCTTCAACTTTCGCTTTTCATATCCCGAAGTTTGTGGCAACTCCTCCGAAACGGCTCGACCGATTTTAATGAAATGTTTTGGCCATATCAGCTTGATACAATCGGTAAACATTTATTTTTATACCCATAAAACCAAACGAAACAAATTTTTACAATTTTAAATTTTCATCCCTCTACGTTCAGACCCTATTTGCGTATATTGATATTATATATTGATATAGTTTTCTAATAATTGACAAAACAACGTTTGTCACGATCAGCTAGTTATAGTATCACTACGTTGTATATAATCAAAACTTAATTTCACGCGAGTGTATGACACTACCCTATTATTTAATTCAGGCATAATATGTACTTGCGTAACAGTTTCACAATTTTCCTTTAAAGACAATCGCGTGATCTTAAGTACCAAATTATTGCTAAATGCATGATTGATTAATGTGATTCCGATAATATCAATAATGCAGAATTTATTATTGACAATTTCACATACAATATAGGCAAGCCTATTTAAGACCAGCGTCTCAATTCGCGCTTAGGTTGTGTTGCCGCATTTCTATGACGCTTTAGCGGTTTAATTTTTTCGGACCTCCGAAATCCTCACTCACTCAACGAAACACAGAATAGTACTATTCACGCTGGTGTTTTGATTGTTGTGGTGTCGCTTTGGACGAGCTAACCCAATTATTGCGTCAGCATTTGCTTGAGCATAGGTCTCCCACGAGTAAGACACTGCTAAAACACTCACCCAACCACTGTCAATCCTTTAGAAAGACCGAATAAATTAAAGATTTAATTTAGAGCGAGTTTCGCACCTCAGTAGTATTGACTCCGCGATAGCTTACATGATCGCTTGTGAAATAATATATAAAATCAATGAATTCCTTTCTTATTGAATATAACGTAATGAGACAGCGATAATTGTATGTTGAGAAATGTTATAAAATAGTAAAAAAGCAACCTTAATGAGTGAACGTGTGTAGTATGTTGCAAGTAATTGCAACGTGTTACGTTATATTGACAAAGAAGATGAAATATTTATTTAAAACTTAGCAATACAACAAAAAAGTATACAAAAAAATAGGAAACACAAAAATGACAGAGATAAGATATTATCAATTTTATTTAAAAAAGCATTCAAGTTTATTCTACTTGTTCTTAAAATGGTAAAATATTTTCGTCTGATATAATATAAACGTTGGGAGATTTTCGTTCACCTCAATACCACAATAGCCGAAGGTATATGGAGGCAATGTAGCGATGGGGCGCCCGTGGTGATGTCGCCCTTCTTATATTATCATAGTATTATTCAAATTTTTCGATAAACGCTCTGTGTATGTGTATATTGAATCACTTTCTATACTACAGCAGTAGGTCTATATTGTTCATATAAAAATTCTCTACATAAGAACTATACGTGATATTAAGAAAATTATAGTTTTGGACTAACATAGGTGCATTATTAAAAACTTTGTCCGCAGTTTAGTGAAAAAAAAAATTGTGAAAAAGTCGATTAAGCCATATAGGTTGATGCCCTAAAAATAATGTTAATTTAAATAAACGACTCAACTATAAAAAATAAGCCAATACCTTTTGAATGTCGATACGAAACAGTATTTATTATAATAACCAGTATACGTTCGACACCTTTTTTCGTTCAAATCGGTTCACAGGCGTCGAGGGCGGGAGGCGAGAAACAAAGCAAAACATACACGTCAATCATCAGTGTCTGTTAAAAATAGCCTTTATTCGCTGTATTAAAAACTTATAATCAATTGCGTTAGGCTGTGTCACACAGCCAATTTACATTAACTAAAGCAGTCTTTCATAGTTTATATAAAATATAAACAAGTAGGATTTAGGAAGCTGTAGCTAAGCGAAGGACCTAGCTGTGTGCATACTAACAACGGTTTTTTAGGATTTTAGACTCGACGACTAAGATATATTTCAGATTTAACCTTTTCCATACTATTAAGTAATAGAAAATAGAAAATTATGAATTTCGTTAAGAAGATGGCGTCAAACGTCAATACTACGCGCTAATTTATTATTAATCAATCAACATACAATTCTGTTGTCTATTGTATAAATTAAAGATAATCTATTAATTATACTTTAGGCTTATAGAATTAACTACATAGTAAAAGCAAATTGTAAAATTAATGATTTTCACCAGTTTGAGAGACATACTGAAGCATTAGCTGACACACTAATTTTACCAGTTTCGTTCGAAGTGAAACCACGAGTTCACAAAAGCCAGTGTGAAACAATAATAGAACTGCCATTCGCTTAGTAAGGTGAGCCCTTGAAATTATACGACTTGACAACCGACATAAAAAGCCGCAACACAACTAAAGCGTGGATTTGTGGTGCGGTTGGGTGGCTGTGACCTTTTAGCACAGAGGAGATCCGCCTTGCCCGTTGTCTGTTTTACAATAAAGGAAATATGTTACAGTATGTTTAGTAGCCTAAGCCATAACAGATTGCTTTTGATTCCCTTTCGGTCCTGGTCTAACTAAGAAAGATCTACTCTTAAAGTGTTAATACATCTCGAAGCATTAGCGGGCAAAAATAATTCATCAATCAAAGCTTTGTTTTCGCACTGAGTATGCACATACATAATTAATAGGATGATATCGTGTCTTTACGCAGGGCACGAGGCAGTTTCGTTCGTGTTCATAAATAAACATCTTAGGATTTTGCTGTATCAGCTAGTTACGCAGATAACTTCGTAATCCTTGGTGAATTATGAGGAACAATCTTTGCAGCTCGTAGAGGCTCTTATTCGAGCTCGTAATACGATTGCTCCAGTATTTATTTTAACTTCAAACTTAAAAATACCTAAATAAAGTATTAACTAGCCAGATGAATTCCGCTAAAAGACTCAAAGCACAGTATGTATTTACATGGATTATTATCCATAATAAACCACAAAAGTGCTAAGCTGGTGAAATAAGCCAGGTTGCAATCTTTGTTATAAAAAATCGGGAGGCAAACGAGCAAAAGCTTACATAGGATAAGAAATCGCCCATGGACAACACCAATGTCTGCTGGCCGGCTTTTTGGGGATAGATACTTTCATTTTTTTAAGATCCGCGTATTAGTCGTATTAGTTTGGGAATACCTCTACAGGCAGCTCATTTTACCGATTGGTACGCGGTACAAAATTAGACGCTACCTCCTTCAGAATGCGTAATGATCGCACAACAGGGGCCTCACCAATAAGACTCGTACACACACGCAACACAGCTAACAATTCTGCTATTTGTTTTTGAGTCAAAAGTTTAATGTGAACTCTTGGAAATGATAATATTACGTTGAACATAAATTAATGGCAAAAGTCAGATGTGATAGTAGCTTTGTTAGGCACGTACCTAACAAAGCTACTATCTACGTAGATACGTAGTAGTAGTATCTACGTAGATACTTCATAGAATACAATTAAAACTTGAAAGGACACTTATACAATCTACATAAAAGTTATATTACTCAGTTAGAATTCTAAGTAATTATAATAACATTAAAATACGCCATACATATACATTATTCGCAATAGAATAAACACAAGCCCACTAATCCACCACTAATCCTCGGAATACAAAAATAATGTAAACGGAGGTACGTCGCCCGTGAAACAATAGCGGATATCAACCCCACCGCAGCATACGAGATCACACAGCAGCGACACGCTCATTAGGGTCCATTTCGCCCGACCATTAATATCCGGCCGACAAGCGTGCCGGGTCCTAGAGACCCCGTTAATTCTTTAATTACGCCCGCCACTGTCTGGTTCTCGAATTAGAAGCGGTCTGCGGCGGGGATAACGAGCACAATTAATCTCGACACAAAAAATTGCAACGGAGCAAGCGATTTATATCGCTCCAAGGGAGGTTAGCTGATGGGATTGATTAATATTCAAAGGTTGGCTCCTATGAGACAGATTGTTCGATCTGTGATGATTAATACATGGAAACGTGAGAAAGTAAAGGTCTTTTGTGTAGTATAGTGGGCAACGAGCAGGCGGGCGTAATCTAGGGTAAGAGATCACCGCCGCCCATGGACAAGCGCACCACAATCTTTTTGGTTGTGTTGCCAGTTGAGTGGTATAAATTCAAGGGCTCACTCAACTCAGCGAAACACAGACAAGTACAGACATTTTCACCCTGATTTTCAGTGAATCAATATCAGTTCGTATGAGCCGGCACAATTAGTACGTCAGCATGGCTCTCCCACGGGTATGATCCTGAGTGATGTTGTCAAAATCGTTTAAGTGAAGCCACTTACCGCTCAAAACAAATCACGCAAAATCCCGCAACACAGGCCAGGAGCTCAGCACCCGTCAACACGTGTCGCATAACGAGTAGCATCCCTATCCAATATTGACGTAACATTCAATTAATATGCGACCCCACACCCCGGTGAGTGGATTATAAACCTGCTACAACGAGATGCATAGGGTTGTCAACTTAATCATAAAAAGCATCTTTTAGAAGCCGACAGGATCACATAAATCACCGATCTAATGCAATAATCGTGGATATTTATTCATAAAAAGCACACATAAAAAACTAAATGTTATGAGATTTTTTAAAACCTTTAAAAAAATTTCACAGAAAAATCCAATGATTACTGAATCATCAATTTTAAAATTGATAATAAATGACAACTACTATACATTTAAGGGACGAAATTCATCCTTTCTTGTATAAGTATGAATAATAATATTATAATATTACATCCAGTCTTTTACATCCAGTATTTTTTAAAAATAAATTTAAATTCTATTTAGGCAACCCCAAAACTAGATCGCATATACAAACCTATCAGCTGTATCCAAGGGTAACGATGAAATTTTATTAACTGACGTATTAAAACATGATTTATAGTTTAAGGATATTTTCTATTTAGTAAAGAACATATTTCATATGGTATATACATTATTTTTTGAAGGTACATTATGTATCAAAGAATAAATCTGAAAATAAGGGATCTTAATATCTAGGGGCTGAGTAAAGCTGTATATATATCTTCTTTATAGACGCGAATATATTTTTCTTGTATAGCGGGCAACGGAACAAGCTGTGTCTCTTATCATAAAGGTACGAGATTACCGCCGCCCATAGATTTTACGCCGCGTAAGCGGTATAATTTCAAGACTTCGGATATTCTCACTCAGCAAAACATAGTACAAGTACTGGTGACTATTCTGTGAGCCCGTGATATCACTTCCGATGATCCGGCGCAAAATACTATGACAGCCTTAAAATTGCGAAACACGTGTGTTTCACCGGGATATGAACCCAAACTCTCTAACGGAATATATACTCATGGAGGAAATTTGCTTATAATTCACAATTTATACTACAAACATTGGGACAATTCCAAATATGTCCAAATAGTGACTTAAAGTTTGATTATGTACAACACACTTTCCACCACATATACAGCCATTTTCTTTTATGTTAACAACTGCATATATCTTTATGAAATCGGGATGTTGGATAAAGAAAGCAACGTGCCTATTTCTATAACTGGTTTAGCTCTATATAGAGATTGCGTGCCCGTCCGTCCTAACGTCATGTTAGTGTCAACTGTCAACTTAATGTCATTTGTCATTCCGTAGATCAATTACGGAGATATCATTTATGACGCATTTTTTAACCAAATTAGGCTAACTATTATTGAAAATACAGAGTAAATTGAAAACATATTAAAAAAGATATTTTCACTTTTAATGTGCTAAAACTTTGACTGTTTCGCAACTAGAGTACAGCGCTCTGTTGTCTAAGCTGAAAGTTTCATTTTATCTATCTTTTAAGATATCTCAGCTATCGGTAAGAATTACATTTTTGTGTGTTGCAGTTCAGATTATGTACATTTATAGAGGAATTTATATATATATATAAATAAATAAATTGAATTAAATGATTTTTTAAAAATAGTACTTACGCATTTCTCTGACTGGGTAAGGATAGCGGAGGTCCGTTGTTTCGCTTAGGCAGCGTGAAAGACCAGCAACACAATCAAACGTGGATTTCAGCAAGATAACTTACCATCAAGGAATCTCACGGGATTCGTTGTCCGATATATATGTTTAAAAAATGCTGCGACAATTATTGCGGCTGGTATATTAAAAATTAATTCTCCAAAATATATATTTCTCCTCTTTCATGAAAAGAAGGCTTAGGGTAATTGAGAGTAGGAAAATACAGCTTCAAAGCCGAAGATACAAGAGGAAACACTGAAGCTACGAATTAGCATTCACAGTTTGTGCAAACACGCCGCGAAGGAGTTGCAGTCAGATCTGGGGCATTGATACGGCGTGCTTTTATTGATAACGTGAAAATGTAGTTTCCTCCGAAGAATAGCTACTGTTCCGTTAATTTTAGTAAAATGTATTATTTTGATCTTCAACCGATATAAAGAGTTCATTTTCTTAATTATATAGTACATATACCCTTTTTAATCCGTGTGGTTACCGGATCAGAATAGTACCACTCCCAGTCTTTCTAATGGAATTTCGTAAGAGGTGACTAAAGGATACTTCGCCGGAGAGTGGGCAGCAGCGCCCTTCCAAATACAGTAGATGTTCTGCGATCACCAATCCGCCTGCCAAGCGTGGTGATTAAGGCAAAACACCCTCCATGTTTGGGGGAGGGCTATATCCAGCAGTGGACTTTATAGGCTGATGATGATATCCTTTTTAATATTTCTGGAGTCCGTAGTATGACTCATGTCACGTGTCAGAATGGCTCTCCCGCGTAGAGAAATATTAAAAAGTTTATATTATATATTAAATTATTAAACATAAAAAGACACACTACGGATTCACCTGCAATGTGTATAGCTGAATGAGCGACGATACTGCAGGCTTATAGTTATACCGCCTGAGTCGCGCAAAAAGCCGGCAACACAACCAAATTAAATGAAGTGAAATGTGACGCGGTTTCCTATGGATGGCAGTGTTCTCTTGAGTTCTTGATGATCAAGGTATAAACAAAGTTGCAAAATCATTTATATAAACGATATATATTTGCTAAAATAATTATACATTTAAAATGTTCACAATCTATAAACAAAATATGCACATACGTCTTCATTGTGTCGGAAGACGCCAAAAGCAATATAAGTAGGTACTAATAAAATAATTAATTTTTGTATTCATAATATTAGAAATTTACCCTCAAACAGTTATTGTATCTAAGTAGCGTTTGTTAGGTATACAAACAATATTAAAACTTCTAAATAGAGAAACTTCGTCCGCTAAACTTAGTAACTCTCAATTGTTACGGGCAATAAAGATCCAATCTATAGTTATAAACATTACAATTTCAGTTTCTGGAACTGATTATTGCGTTTGATTTTGTATGGTATAGCGGGTAACGGAGCAGGCGGATCTTCTCTACAATAAAAGATCACCGCCGCCCACGGACCACCGTAATACAATCTGCGCTATCGAAGCACGGTAGGTACAAGTAGGTATTATTTTACGCCGGTATTCAATAAGCCGGAATAATTTCGGATGAGCCGGTGTGACTCTTCCACGCGTAAGACAGTGTTAAAACAATCGCAGACACTGTCAAGCCCTTACAATGACTCAATACATTATAAATTTTAATTCTTAGATAGATTCTTAGATAACTTAGAAATCTTCATATTGAAACTGACTAATGTGTCAATAAGTAAAACATCTACAGATGTAAAAAATACTTTGCCCATAATATAATGTATGGAATATCACAAACTCAAATAAAATTGAATGTTTTAGTATTAGCTGTGCGATGGAGTTCGTAATAATTACTCACCAATGAAAGTAGGTCAGCTATTTCCTATCACGACGCCTCAAATAACTGAGTATCTCTCTCAATTAAAACGCTAGGGAGATTAATACTTTGTAATAAGCCCTGTTATAATTAAGACACTTTTGTTGTTTCTGAAATAGCTTCCAGTTTATGCTCTGATATATGTATTGATCCTGAAGATACTTAGCTAACAATGGGAAGATATTCGACGGGTTACGTTACCCGGATTGAAGACAGGAACGCAGTACCGTATAAAACTTTACATAATTACAAAAAAAATGGTCAATTTGTCGATTGTTTCAAAGAGTTTTAATCATCCGTGGGAGAGCCATGCTGCAGCATATGCTAACGCACTAACCGGGCCGGTCACCCGAAGTGTTACGACGGG
>DWCF01003227.1:0-20420 GCA_018230265.1 Delias oraia | reverse complement strand
AGTATGCCGAATATTCCTAAAGAAATATCGCACTATACAGATACTGTTCGCAGAGTATATCTACTATTCTAAAAAACTGTCAACTATCTACGATGAGGTACTTAGTGAGATACGCGTCGATCTCTCGAATAATTTATGATTTACTGATGAAACGACAGATTAATGTGGATATAAGAGCGAATATGGATATTTTTAAATGACAATACGTTAATAATAAACGTAAATTATAATAGCAAATATGTTTTGATTCTGAAAATTTCCCCCATTATCCTCTATTTGATTGAATGACTAGAGCGTTTGAATGGCGATATTTAGTTAAATAACTTGTAATGAACAAGAGTTACTCAACGTCCAACTAGTTAGCGTTTTGTAGCATAGCCTTTTCAACAGAGCGGACATAAAATCTGCCAAGTGATTGTAATTTATTCCATTTTTTCCCACTGCGGCGTTAGTAGTCACCAAAACAAATATGGCGTCTAACAGCTCGCACAGCTGATAGCACTATGTTGATATTTCTTTGATTAATTTTACTTTAAAGTGACCTTTTCGTAATAAAATAGTGTGACAGTATGGGTTTAACTAGTCCTGCCTAACCTAACCTAAATATATTTCGGCATTATATCTCATTCAACGACTATGCCGTTCAATCAAGACGGTGAACGTTACATTCAACAACTTGACGAGTTATCTTTTAGTCATTTAATTGAATGTCGTCATTCTAAGAACGCGATAGTCATTCTATCAAATAGCGGATTCAATCAGATGACTGCGACACATATAATCAGACGTCTAGTCATAAGATAACTGATGAATTACCTTAGCGCCTTGCTCGCAGGCTGTTCGACGATCCTGACATAACGCACGCCGAGCTGTTCAGACGTAGGCGTCCGCGACATGGCGTCTACGCCCGCGTAAACCGGGTCTGCCTTCGTGATCGCGTCAACTGCAAAACAACACTCCTTGTTTTAAAAGTGCACCATGTATCGTTAGGTATCTATCGGGTACGAATCCCGGTCCGAACAATTATAATTTTATTTGGTCTCTGGCAGGGCTTGACAGCGGCCGGCCGAGTGTCTTAATAGTGTCGCATCCGTGGGAGGCCCAACCTAAGTGACGGGCTTGAAGCCCACGGGCTCACAGCTCAGCATGAAATGGTACTTGTACTTGAAACGGTACTTCTTCTATGTTAAAACCAATGCGCGGACAATGGCGCGATTGTCCATGGACGTTGGTGTTCTCTTATCATATAGGAGACCCACCTGATCAGTTCTCCGCTATACCATAAAAAAATACATTTAACAGTCTCGTAGCTAAGTGGTTTATAAGTCTACCATGAAGCGAAATGTATAGGGTTCCGTCCCCGGTCCGAATAAAACTGAAATTTATAATTTAATTTCATATTTATTCGGTTTTGGAAGGGCTTGACATAGAATATTCTTCATTTTAGATTGTAACAAAAACGTTAATTCATACATCTATAAATTCACAATTCAATATTGATAAGTTGTTAACCGCACAGAGAACCGTTTGGTTAACTGTTTATACAAATACGGAAACAGCAAATACGTTAATTCATTTACATTGTATATTATGTGGAGCCGTTAATTTTATTACAGAATGCAACAGCAATAAAGTTCCAGCATCGTCTCGTCTTAGCCAGCCTTGTCTATATCACATCCGCGTCAAAGCATAGATATAATGCCTTAGTATTTAAGAGAATCTCTGTAATGGTACAAAGTATGCCAAGGACGCACTTTTACTTTTTACCTTTCGGACATTAAACTGGTAGTCTGGGGTTTTCCCGACGCAGGAGAAAGTCTGTGGCGCCACTATAATTTATTAGAGTTAACAAGTGTTTAAAAGTTGAATTCAGCCAACATCAAAAACACAACATACAGATAAGAATAGATACTAAACGTAGACTCATATCGAATGAATCAACGTTTAATCAAGACAATAAAAACTCGTCTAAGACCTACAATGAGGGTCAGGCGTGATAATTTATAAATAATGTCCGTTGGGTTAAATATTTGTAACATAGAATGGATTATGGTAATTTAAACAACAAAAATCAATATTATAATTTATATATTATGCGTTTACCCATTAGATATAATTTAATTGAATGTCACGTACAACTCATTAAATATCAAATAATTAAAATTCAATATTATAATGTTATTCTTGTCAGATAATCCAGTTGAAGCAGCAGATACAAGACTCTATTGTAATAAAATAAATATGTATGCGATTAAACTCTACTGGCATTTAAATCAAATTAGACTGTGAGTTAGTATAGTAGGTGCGAAGATTACGTAGTGTCTAAGTTTTTATTTTCTACTTTACTTTATTACCCCGTTTACAATTCAATATTTTAATGAATAGAGCCACGCCATTTTATTATTTATATATTTTTATATCAGACACACAGATCCATATAGGTAAATACAATAACAAAGAAAAGGAAAAAGAAACTAAAAAGACTAAGGAAGACTAAAAAATTCGATAAAACTACCGGAGCTACGATGTCAAGCCAATATATCCAGATTTGATTTGTTCTTGGTGATTTTGAATGTATTTAACTGCGGCTATAATTCCTAGCTTGAGGCAGACACATTCTCATAACCCACCCCGAGCATGGCCAACCTTACAATATATTTAATAATGAAAAACATTCTCTCGCCTTAATGTGATAACGCTTAACGTGAAAACACAATTTTACTTTGATTTTTTTATTATGATGACATTCATCAACATTAAATAAATGTAATTAAATAAAATATTGTTAAAGTTACATAATATCATACTTACTGACATCACTAATATTCAGATGCGATGGAGGGTCTCCCTCATTGTGTGTTATGTCTAACACGCCCTCTGCAAATAACACCCATTCGGTTAGCACTGAGCAAGCGGATTATGTCAAGCACTTTTGTGGAAACGACAGCTAAGTGCATAAAATTATTAGCAACTACACATTACTCTATTGTTAATTCAGCTACAATATACTAGCACCAATATAGCATTAACGAAATCTCAGTCAAAGTCTACAAAGTTATTCCTTGAAAGGACTTATTATTAACAAATAAGGGATGTATTGTTTCATGCCGAATGATAGCAAAAATAGAAATAAAAAATTTATTGAAAAAAAAACATATTAACATTAACCACCCTTATCACTTATGGAGATGAAAAATAGATAGTATCCGTTTCTCAAATCTACTCAACATGCTGCATACATAATTTCATAAAAATCGGTCAAGCCATTTCGTAACTAACTCAGTGACATGATTATATGTTAGATTGTAGAGTATATGTTTATTAAAATCTAATCGATTTATATGTAAATATATAAAGCCGTATACATTTTACGTAAGAATCAGCACTATTAAAACCTTTGACGAAGTGGCGTGTAAGATGTTAGGCGTACGATTCCTGGATTCGAATTCCAGGGAAACAGATGAATGCCTATAAAGATGTAAGCAGTCGCAAAAATATAACTGCCTCTTTCATTAGATAGGATTCAAGAAATTTCACACTATACAGTACACAATTATCATATTATTGTTATACAATCTCCTATTTTCTTAATTAATTTAAACATTAAATATATTTGCTGGGAAAAGCCAACATCTTTACAAATTACTCATATTAATTCATTGAAATAGTTAATTACAATTATTGTTCCAATTACATTTCCTTATTAGTTGTTAAATAGGAATGGATTTATACAAGTCCCAACTCAAAAAGCGGCCTTTTAAACACATGTCTGTGAAAACGTAGAATATAATTGAATGTCCTTCTCTTTGTTTGAATTGTCTTTAATTAATGAGACTTGCATCGGTTTTTTTTATACTAGAGCGCGCAAAAGATCAGTTGAGTCTCCTATATGGTAAGAGAACACCGCCGCCCATGGACAACCGCGCTACAATCTGCGCATTTCTCGTGTTGCCGGCTTTTTACGCCACTTAAACGGCAATTTTAAGGGCCTCCGATATCCTCACTCACTCAGCGAAACACAGTACAAGTACCGTTCACGTTGAGTATTCTGTGAAACTGTAGTATCACTTAGTCCGCATATGCTTCAGCAAGGCTCTCCCAAGGCGTTGGATTTATTAAATTTTAGATAAATTCTATTAAAAAATACCTACTAATGAGTTCCTATTCATTGTAGATATACAAAAGTACAAATCTATGGTAAAATAATATAACTATTTCATAGGCTATTCATCGAAGTAAATTTATCACATTAAAGTAAAGAAAACGCTTCTTGATTCTTCGTTCTAACAGGATATTAAGAGGGTAGGCGGAAATTATTGATCTACTTTCTAAACAGCGACACGTGCACGGCATTCTTACGCATTACTTAAACGCAGAACTATAATATCAGATTGTGTGATAATCTTTGTGTAAACTATTTGGTATTAGGTAAACTACTGTAAAATTCTCCTAAACGGATAAATTTGGCCGAAATTCTTAAAAAAGATTTATTATATTTTAAGAAAATTCGACTTATATTATTTTTTGACGTTTTTTGATGGCGCGTCTGTTCATGGGCGGCGGTGTTCTCTTTCCAAATAGGAGAACCACCTGCTCCGTTGTCTCCTATAGAATAAAAAAAATACAGTTTGTTTGCTATAATAGGCCTACTTCAAGTTTACTTCAGAAATATTAGTGATTTTTAATAAAAATATCGTTAGCCTGTATTGATTGTGTATGAATAATAGTTAAAGTGCGATTAGTTTGATTTTCATTGAGTTACTAATCAAGTATGTTTACACCACCTGTTATTTACCTCCAGTTTAATAAAACAACTTCCGACTCGTATTTACTACGCAGTTAATGGTGTTATATCTGCGACAATTATGACACGCCTAACAAACCAACACTAAAGAATCAAGACACCTATGCTCTCTACTCAGATATGTTAACACAGTTCTTGTTGTAAAGTATCCACTTGAGTAAAACGTAAGTAGAATTGACTCTCTTTACAACGATTCTACCTATAATGATAATTCCTCTGTAGCGATGATATTGATACAGATATTTGGTCTATCTTTTATTTATCCTTAATTTATTTTTTCTTAATCAATAAGATAAAAACAGCGTATTTATTATGTGTATTGATATCTCTCACGATGGCTTATGTTTATTTTCATGTCTTGAACGGTTGATCCATTGGCTACAGCTTAAGTTTACAAAATAAAGTAAGAACATTGTTCTTGAAGACGAACAAATTACAACCACCTTTTTTTCATTAATATATCAATACATAGGGGCTTTACATATCATATTAAATATCAATTCAAATTTCAATATTTTATATTACAGTAACTTTATCACTATAATACATAATGTTATTGGTACTTTGTTGTATTTGAATAAACTACTGTTTGTATATTTTTTTTAAATATAAAAAATAAGCATCAAAGAAAGCGGTTGGTTACTTGGATATCATTATAAGGAGAGCCTATTAGATATATTGTGTAGTGAAGAAGATTATATTAAATTAAAAAAGTTAATTACAGTGATTATTAAAAAACTATTATTACATATAAAAATAATTCATTAAGCCATCATGTGAGATTAAGGTCTTTAAGAACTCTAGTCGTAATAGAATCTGGAAGTAATTATTAACATTGGAACATAATCTTAAATAGTCTTATTAAACTCACAAAACCCACATGAGAATCAAGCCTATTACATGAATTATAAGTCTTGTTTGTCAATAACATTATGAGGAAAAAAAAATAGAATTTAATTTACAATTTTCAACAAATATTCATCTACCAGAAAGTGTTCCTAGAATAAAATATATAATAAGAGCATATCTAAGTCCAAGTCTTCCTTAGCTGATATTAACTAGGTGTCATAAGGAAAAATAATGATACAAGAGTGACCACTATTCTATTTAATTAAATGAAAAAGTAACCAGGACAATGATTTAACAGGTTCTGCAGCTACAATTAAATCTTATGCTTAAGAATTGTTTTGATTTGACTTTAATCCGCTAAGTTTTTATCAACTTGATAAAGCACAATTAAATATACATTTTACAAACATATCTGTTCTTTTTCTTGTGGTATTTTTAATTCAACCACAATTTAAAAATAAGAAGCCTGTACTGTGTTTTGTGACCTTTAATCTTTTTTCACTAAGCAAATAGCCACTCGGGTAATGTGATTATTATAGAGAAAATGTTTTGTAAAATTTTTATGGTGTATATTAAAAGTGAAAATATTAAAGCCATAACCAATAGAACATTTACATGTAATAAAAGCTAAGCAAAAAGGCACTGACTTTGTATCTAAAATCAAGCCAACAAAGATTTTATAGTCAAAAAATATTTACTAAGTACTGGCCATTTTTTAATTAAAAATTACAAATTTATAGTTAAATAATGAAGTAATAAACTTGATTTAATTAAGTATATGTTTTGATAATACGTAGGTGTAGTGAATAAGAATACAATATATATTAATACCTCGCGTGAGACCCTTTACTAGATGTGTGGTAAGATAATATAACTCCCTCACCCTTTTTTATTTTTAAATAACATTGGTCTCTACCAAACTAAAAGTAATAATATTATGTACAAACATAATATGATAAAGAGATGTTCAATTATTTTAGTTTAAAATGTTTGATGAAATAATAACTTCAATGATAATGCAATATTTAAGCAAACATAATTACTTGATATATCTTTTTTATAAACCCAAATCTGGAATGTATGTATTAGAAAATATCCATATACCTAAAACTTTCTGTTGGTTATTGAAATTAAAATAATTGTGACTCCAACTATAAACATAAAATACTTTATATGAATTTTACATGCATTCAGACTGCTTTCAAGATATTTAAAGATTAATTCTAAAATAAAAACAAGCCATTGCTTTGCAAAACCATAAGTTTTTGTCAATATAAAACGAATGCTAAAACTACGTGCAAAAAGGAAAAATTGTGATTTGGATATTTAATTAGAGCATATCATGCAATGTTTTCACTCGTTTACCTCCGCCGTTATCCATCTCACGGTAACGCCTCGTCTGAGATACCGACCAGATATCTTTCAGCACTTTTTAAATTTATGCTTCGTCATCAGTCATCACTAACTGCACTGGAAAACTGATTAAAAAACTTTGAACTCACAATCCTTACGTACAGTTTTATCGTGCCGTAATCGCGCGAATTGCACAAAATCGTAAGGCTAAGCACGTACCTCCTTCAGCATGATCCTATAACAACTGTCTTCAATTACTTCAAAGTATCAAGGTCTCAGCACACAGCATGCACGGTTCCAAGAAATAGAGAACAGGTTATGTCAAAATACAAGAATCGCTATTTTTGCACTTTGTTTGCTCAACACTTTTATGTCACTCGATATTAAATCAACTTAAAGTTTCACATTAAATTATTTTACAGGTATATTGTTCGTTAATATGAACGTAATAAGTTAAGAAAATCGTAATAAAAACCGCTAATACGTGCTTTGAAAACACAAAAAAACTTTATATCATTATTACACCTAACAAACAGCAATACGACACGGCTTTTAAACCAACATCAAATCAAACACCGACGATGGATGAACGAACGCGAAACGATTGCTTACAACTGGCGTCTCTGATTGGATTAAAGTATCGAAATGTCACATGGCGCTACTAGATCCGACGCATGCGCAGTATCAGTAATAAACTTTTCATATGAGTGTGAGTAGGACAGCTATATTGTAATAAAAACTTCTGCTATATTTACGAGAACTGGTCATGGTTCAGTTACCATAATTATTCTCAAATTAATTATTAGAGTTAAAATAATAAAAAGTAATACTTTAAAGTTCTTTGTCTTATATTAAATATTTTTAATACAATATATTTCATATTGTTCTGTAATCTAACGTGTCAAACAGTGTGACCATTTACGAACCTTAAATTAAAGATCTTACTAATGGAAGAAAAATACTACGAATTGTATGAGTGAATAAAACAATCCAAAAATTGTTTTAATAATTTTGTATCAATTTCACATAAACAATAAAAACTATCATAAAGTATTATAAGTTATAGGTTTATTTTGTAATTGGTAACAAATTTACTAGCTTGTATTTGCATTTTAGCAGTAATGTAAAAACTGGAAGGTTGTACATTACTGCAAAAATCTTGACAGAGCGTTTTGGAACATTTTCCAAAAAAGCGGGATTCTGCCATTAATGGTCACACTATTGTCGATTTTTTGATAGTAAACAAAAATTTTGACAAGTACTTAGTAGGTCATTATTAGCTACCGCACATTTGACAGTTTAAATGTTTTATATATAATTATATTGCAATAATTGATGTAAACTAAATACTTTAATGAATATCAATGGCGAAAATTTTATACCAGAATAGACGAACAACTGCAATGAAAATTATCTTCATGTTGAAAAATTTTAATGTCTACAGATTTCTCATTTTATATCCCAAATCCTTTAAACAGTAGCTAATCTTATTACATTCTATTATATTATACAACTAATTCTAAAAGTCTTTCAACTTGGAAGTGTAGGTGTACTATATTGACGTATTTCAGGAAAGGTGAGTCATCTGTATGAAATAAGCATTTATTATTCTTAAGGGATGCGTCGAGGGATTCTTTAGGATGCGTCATAGATCATAGATGTTACTTAGCCTTTGAAAGTATAAAGAAACAAGACATTTTAATAAATAATACTTATTAATAAAACATAAATTCAATCATTTTAGTCTTATCTTGGTGAGTTTTATTTTATTTAATAAATTATGTAGCTTTTTATTAAATAGGCGTGTGGCAGACAATATAAAACACATAAGTATTAGGTTTGATGTCTAGAATCTCGTATTCACCGATAATGACTAAATATTATTACGTTATGCAATGACGCTTGTGAACTGTGAGTCATAAGCAACTCCTTCCGAAGCCGAGCCACTATAATTCTTTGACTCGACCTCGGCGCCTCACCTGTTTGACGGTTAGCGTGTGGCGCCAAAATTACTGCCATTAAAAAAGTACATATTTACTAGAATGTGAATGTTATAGTACTAAGTGTCTATGAATGATCATTTTAATTTATATTGTACTACATATCTACTTAAGGAAATAAAAAAAAGATTTTAAATACGAAACCAATACTGAAACCTGTTATCCGTTCGGTGACTAATATTTTGGCAGCCTCAGTTAAAACATACGAACATGAAGAGACATAAGCAAGGAAAACGTTATCGTAGTATAATTATAAGTTTTAAAATTATTGATTGATAAGTTGTAAGCATAAATTATTCAATTTAACCAGTTATTTATCTTTAAAGTGACATAAAGAATATATTTTTTTGTAGTTGTAACTGGTAACGTTAAGGGTAAATAATATCATTAGACGATAGGTTCCCCTTACTCTCTCTTCCACTGACCCTTTCTATTATGCAATTTTGCAACGAGGGGATAGAATTCGAATCATGACCTACCTTACATTTTATAAACATAATATAACATGAAATATAGTTATGAAATTTTGAAAATATGTATGTGTGAATATACATTTTTATGATATAGCGGACAACAGAGCAGGTGGGTCTCCTATAAGGTAAGTAGTGTTGCCCAAATTTAGACGCAAGACGCAAGAGTCTTGCAGTCAGTCTTGCAAATGCAAGACCAAGACCAAGACTGGTTAAATCTGGTCTTGGTCTTGCATTTGGGTAACACTAATGGTAAGGGAACACCGCCGAAAAACAGTAGAGACATCGTTTCAAGTAATACAATTACTATTTCATGATGAGTATAGAATATAATTAGTGCGTCCGCATATGCGTCAGCATGTTTCTCCCACCACACATCAAGTCCTTCTAGAGACTGAATAAATTATAAATATCGGAACCGGGTGCGAACCTGGTACCTATCGCTTCATAGTACACTTATGGTTGCATTTAGAGATCGAAGCTCTCAACTTGGAATTTTGAAAAACAAAATATATAAATAGTTTCCTTTTTCATATACTTTCTTGGTTACATTATATGGGTCCGTCTCCGTTTGATTTTAGTCTGCCCCTCTCTTCCCCCATCCAACATCACGTGTTTTTTAGTATTACATATTTTATTGTGAATTTTTAGTACCTACAAAGATTCTTAAAATTATCTTCAAAAATAGGTATAATTTAGTATAATATTATTTTTCGTTTCGAAGTCGCGCGTATTTAAATCACGAAATTTTAATTATTAATATAGAATACCTAGGTATATAAAATTACTATGTGTTTGACAAGAAAATAAATACACGTGATGTCTTACTAGACACCCACCATCCTCCTTGTAATATTCCGTGATTTTTGTCAAGCCCCTCCCCCGTCGCCTTTAAACTTCACGCCATTAATGGACGGCTCCTATGTTGTCTACGTAGCGCAAAATCCAAGCCCGGTTAATGATTTCGAAGGGAAAAGCACTTGCCATTACTGCCTAGTTGCAGGTAGTATAGGTATAGACTATGGAGCCTCGGCTGGCACCAAACAGCCAACACGGCGGGCGCCCGACTTCGGCGCCAGGCGAAACGGCGCGGCGCGTCACCGCACCCTCGATTGATACCATCAGCCCTGAAGGGACGGAAGCTATTGTCGGCGCTATTAAATTATTTTTAATAGGTCAGGACTCCTGTATAATGATTCCATGTAATCAAACACTTAACAAAGAAAAAACGTTATTTTTATTTAGAAAAAATTATCTATCAATATTAACATGGTTGAACTCCTAAATTGAAAACAATAATTGAAACATAGATAAAATTACCAAACACAATACTCAGATAGAGGGATAGAGATATTTTAACATTGATGGTTTGATTTCGAAATTATCGAAACATTGATGTTACTAGAATGATAGTATCGAAATGTCAATTATTCTTTTGGGCACCGTCTAGCGTGCATTAGGTGTGCTAGCTTCAACCAAATGTTAATTTTTTTTATTATTTTTACGATTTCTAGGGGTCTCAGGAAGAGTGGGTTTTTAAATTTAATGTTATTTTCTAATAATTATAACATTTCATAAATATAATTGACAGTTTTATTTACTTCCAAAAACATCGGTGTTTTAGATATATCTATAGTTCTTCTATCCATATTTATCGTACATACTTTTGATTCGATGTCAACATCTATGTTTTCTAATAGCGATCATCCCTATACTCAGACGTAGCTAATTACAACAAATTATATATAACATGAAATTTATAGTTCTTTAGCAGATAAAAAGTTCGAAGAATATGTGAGTACCTAAGTAAGTACGTATCTCACTTTTTTATGAAGGCGTAGTAAACCTTCTTTACACATACCTATAGCGACAAAAAATGAAACATAATAAAAAAATTGAAGTAAGTTTGAATGTTTGTCAAATTAATCTAAATCTATTAAGCGTAACGGTGCCACGCAAAATTTATATAAATATTTTAACATTATTGTAATTAAACAAAACTGGTAAGTGCCAGTACTATAAATATACCCTGTATCATCTCAAAATTTCTTTGTAATTTTTTTTACAAAGATAACATCTTTGTATAGGTAATTAAGTTACCTGTAATATAATGTTAGTTTTAGTCAAAGATGTAGTATCATATTACATTGCAAATATGTTGTTTTGGACCAAAATTAAAATAAAGTAATACATATCGTCATGTCGTAGGAGAACCTCGTAGCTTAATGGTTTTAAAACTGAACCATGAAGCGAGAGGGATCGCGTTCGCATCCATGTCCGGACAATCATAAATTATTATTTAATTTATAATTTATTCGGTCCCTAGAGGGGCTTAATAGTGGTAGGGCGAGTGTCTTAATACTGTCGCACTCGTGGGAGAGCCATTGTGAAGCATATGCTGATAATTGGGCCGGCTCGTCCGAAGAAGAAGATGCCATGGGCTCTCACCAGAATACTCAGCGTGAAACGGTACTTGTACTGTGTTTCGCAGAGTGAGTGAGGATATCGGAGTATGGAAGATATTGCGCGGACTTTGGCGCTGTTGTCCATGGGCGGCGGTGTTCTCTTACCATATAGGAGACCCACCTACTCCGTTGTCCTCTATAGAATAAAAAAAATCAAACTACTATACACGGCTGCTTTGATATAGAGAAAATTAAGCATCTGTAAAAATAACTTTCAGCAATGCCGGAGGCCTACAAGGTGCCGCAAAGTGCGTCCCCAGTGGCCAAATCTGGAGGCGGTGATATTTCAGAACGGGAACTATCACGGGAACGCAATAATTTGTACGCTACACCCATGTAAGGATTTTTCAATGAAACATTGGATGGAACCGAGGATGGAAACGAAAGGGAGTTTCACCCATAAAGGGCCGTCCGCCCATGGACACCTTCAGCTGGCCGCGGATGCGTTGCCGACATTACCCATGAAGTGAAGACACGTCAAGATTTACATTTTTATTTACGGCGTTGGCGCCCTCATATTAATTCTTTAAGATCGTTGATACAATTCAATAATTGTTTAAGATTATAGTAGCGGTGGTTATATAAACGTTCGAACTCCTGAGATTGTGTATGTTTCTGCCTCTACTGTACCGACGTTAGTATATTTTCATAAAGCTTCTAAATATAAAATCGAATAGTGTGTGCAGTTATTTTTTAACTCGACGGATTCAGGCTTGAGAACTTCACCTGTCAAAAGTTATTTGCTATTTTTTATAGCTATAAATCAAAATATAAATTTTTGATATTACAATGTTCTAGTCGACGCAGCCAGCGAATACCACGCAAGCACGTTTGCTCAGCTACTGTAAGCAAGTTTACCGCAAAGGGTTTGTCGCCAAGCCCCAACCTCGCACGCATCAAAAGCTGTCTCGATGAATTCGCCACGCCCAAAAGGGTTAAAATTGGGCCGAAAGCTGCCTCAATGGAAGACCTTACGCCAAATAGATCCAAGCGAGACAGGTTTGGTCATGTTTTACCTTGAATTGTCATTTGATGATTTAATTAATGACGAGACTTCCTAAAGAATTTTTATACGTGAGAAAGTAGTGTTACCCAAATGCAAGACTTAGGCCCAATATTGGTCTTGCGCCAATACATCTGGTATTCGTCTTGTACTTGGTATTGCGCTGTCTTGGTCTTCGTCTTGCCGCAAGAGGCTTGCAAGCCTTAAAATTACCTATTAGACTTTTTATTAAAGTTTACTTCAGATATTAAGAAAACCTATCACAATAGGAACATTTTGAGGTTGAATTAGCATTGCCATAGTAAAGACCAACTAGATTAATAAAATATGTTGAAAGATTTAATGAGAAATTCCAAAAATAACTGGCAAAAAATAGCTGTAAGACGCAAGTCTTGCAGGTTTAGTCTTGTTCTTGCTCAAGTCTTTCACGGTTAGTCTTGGTCTTGCTAAAATTAGGCGGTCTTGGTCTTGCATTTGGGCAACACTATGGGACAGCCATGCTGAACCATATGCTGACGCACTAATTGGATCGGCTCGTACGAAGTGATACCACGGGCTCACAGAATATTCAGTGTGAAACTATACTTGTACAGTGTACTGTGTTTCGCAGAGTAAGTGAGGATATTGAAGGCCCTTAAAAGTGCCGCTTAAGCGGCGTAAGAAGCCGGCAACACAACCTATGTGGTTTTCTCTTACCATACAGGAGAACCACCTGTTCCGCTGTCATCTATAGAATAATAATATTTCCTCAGAAAAAACAAGCTATCAATCGTACATTCTCCGGGACTGCAGAGCGCCAGTGAGCAGCAGGCTGCGGCAAAGATCGGTCGATTTATGTTAACAACTGCTTGGAGAAGACGACGCGAAGAGGTCCGCTGCCTTAAGAAGACGCTGGCGTTTCAGGTTTTTACACTTTGATCGCTATCCCCGTGGGAGAGCCTTGCTGAAGCATGCGGATGCACTAATTGGGCCGGCTCGTCTGAAGTGATACCACGGGCTCACAGAATACTCAGCGTGAAATGGTAGTTATGCTTGAAACGGTGCTTCTACTGTGTTTCGCTGAGTGAGGATATCGGCGGCGCTTAAAAATGCAACTTACGTGGCGTAAAACGCCGGCAACACAACCAATACGCGGATTGTGGCGCGGTTGCCCATGGTTGGAGGTGTTCTGTTACCATATAGGAGACCCACCTGCTCCTTTGTTCGCTATACTATAAAAAATATATTTATAATGACGTAAGTACCGGGTTTGACGTAAATACATGAGGTTATCCGCAGATGTACCAAAGTAACCGACATTGCCCGCTGTATTAGAACGTTGAAGTGGCAATGGACTGGCCACATCGCTCGGCGAACCGACCACCGATGGGGAAGAAAGGTTCTCGAGTGGCGACCGCGTACTGGGAAACGCAGAGTGGGACATCGTGCCACGCGATTAAAAGACGGTCTCATAAAGGTCGCGGAAAACCGCTGAATCCAGATCGTTCATGATCGCAAGGGCGTCTTTGAGGTAGGCCAATGTCTAGCAGTGGACTTCAATTGGCTGATGATGACGTAACGGGGAAAGAATAGTTAGAAAGTTTTTTTATTTATGAAATATGACTTGTTACTTTTAAAAAAGGTGTGCTGTTCTGAGCGCCTGCGCATGCAAGTGTCCACCTTAAAGAGTTTGTTGGATTCCGACAATGTAAAAGTGCGTCTCGCAATGCGAGAACTCGACCGTCTTAAACAGCTATTGAAGGAAAAAGACATTGAGAAGGCCATATTGGAAAAGGTAAGTAAATATGATTACAGTATAATATTCTTTATTATCTGAAAAGCTATAATTTGAATATTAACTATCTATAATTAATTAAGTATAGGAGTCGTCAATTAGTCACGTGATCTTTTTATTTAGCATTTTAAGCTCGTCTCCCTTATGTTGATATGTGGTGAGAGTTAAGACTAATCCTCATCACGCGTAATACACTTGTACAAGCAGGTTTTCCATACAGATATTACATCGATTTTGTATATGGCTTGAAGTTTATCATACATTTTTGATTTAACAAAAGAAAACAGCGTACATATTCTTTAAAGGTGGCACCGCACCCGCGGTTTTGTAAGGTTTAGGGTTGTCCATGGGCGGAGGACCGCTTACTCTTAGTAATCGATTATTCTTACGATTTTCATAAAAAATATGTAATAATGTATTCAATACCGTTACTACTAACGGTATTGAATACATTATGTATATGTCCGCTCTGTTAAAAGGGCTATGTTACAAATCGCTAACTTTTTGGATGTTGAGTGACGCTGATTCAATTAAATGTCTTCATTCAATAACCGCGCTAGTCATTCGATCAAATAGCCAATGCAAACAGATGACTGCGACATTTATATTACATGTGCCTTAATTAACTAAAGAAATTCTTTTAGGAGAAAGCAGAGCTGGAACAAGACGTATCTGCTGCTGAAGATCGTATGTCGGAACTAAGTATTGGTAAACAACATATCCAAGAAAAATATTATAAATAAAAGTTTGACATTGAGAAAAACTTGCTTTGGTGCAGAATCAGATTGAGTTTCTAATTCTTGAAACAATGCGCTCGCATTACTTCCGTAGTGTTTCGCGGAGTGCGTGAAGATATCGGACGCCCTTGAAATTATACCGCTTAAGCGGGGTATAATGCCTGTAAAAAACCAAAGCCTGGACTGTGGCGCAGTTGTCGATGGACGGTCATCTTTTATTATATAGTAGACCCATCTACTCCGCTATCCGCTGTACCAGGGCTTCCCAAATTGTGTGTTGCGACGGCCTGGGGCATCACGGCAACATCGTTGGGGCGTCGCGAGGCGATTTAAGCCTCGATTTCAGAAATTATGCTCATAAAAGCAAGCACACTTATTAGCATTCTTCCTATTACTAACCATAATTTGATTGATGACCTTTTGATTTATATCTTTTTTTCTAATAAACTTATATTAGGCCAACTACTACTGTTTTTATTTACAGTACAGTAAGAAGTAGTTTTGATTATGGGGAGGGCGGCGTAAAAAATAACAATTCTATAGGGTCATAGTGTACCAGTGTGGACTTCCACTGCTGGACATAGGACTCTATAATATTATTATTATTTATTACTAATATTATTTATTATAATGGTAAAATGAAGACGTTCCGTTTTGCAACAGGTTGGCGCAACACCCGCAATGAGTTAGAATGTGCTCGAGCGGCTCGGGGTATGACCGAGCAGGAGTTGGCGTTGCAGAGGGCAGCCTTAATGGACGCGCGAGCGCAGCTTGACCATGCCTACCGACGTGTAAGCTAAAGCAATTTAAATTTTTGTCGTTCCATACTGAGTGCTTTTAGCGATTAGCGGACAACGGAGCCGGCATGTCTTCTATACGGTAATAAAACACCGCCGCCCATCACAAACCCCGCCACAGTCCGCGCTTGCTGTGTTGTCTGCTTTTTACGCCACTTAAGCGGAATTTTTAGCATTCAGCGAAACATGGTAATAGTACAAGTACCATTTCACGCTGAGTATTCAGAGAGCCCGTGCGTCAACATATGCTTTAACATGGATCTCCCACGGGTTTGAAGGGATTACAGAGATTACAGAGATATTTCCAAATCATAAATATAAATTTGACTGTGGAACCTTTAAGAGCGTCCCTTAAAGATCGGCAACGCACACGTAGCTCTGCAAGGGCTAGAGTTTTCAATGGGCGGTGGACCATTTAACCTATGTGTCCCTTCAGGTTTTTGTAAAAAAAACTTGATTTGTTATGATTTTCTCATAAATACTTATTATCTCTTAACTAGGCCGGTTATGTATCTGTTACATGTATGGTGTATTATATATCTGTATTCAATAGATAACGATAATGGAAGACGAATTGTCAGAACGCGAGTCTATGTTAGCTACCACTGAGCAGGAGGCAACATCTATTCGGCGAGACATGGAGGAAAAACAACGACTTCTAGATAATACTAGCAAGCAATTACAGCTTGAGATAAAGTACGTACCGGGTATTTTTTTGTTGTGAGGTAGGTCTCCTATCTGGTAAGAGAATACCACCGGCCATGGGCGTCTACGTATTGGTTGTGTTGCCGGCGTTTTACGCCACTTAAGCGGCATTTTTAAGGGCCTCCAATATCCTCTAACACTCAGCGAAACAAGTTTAACAATGAACGAGTTTCATGAGTTACCGTTATGACTAAAACTTGCTTTAATTTTTTACTTTTATCTGTATTTTCAATAGACTTTGGTATACAAATGATGGTGAGAAATGTAATCGGGATGTAAATTAATGAAAATTGATATTTTAAACATTTTGCAACGTTAGAGCCCGTCAGCGGGTATCAAACGAATGCCGAGCCCTAAGCGATCGGGTGGCAGCTGCCGCGATTGAAAGCGCAGCGTTGAGCGGCGAATTGAGTGAAGTCCGCGAGCGCCTTTCTCGCCTTGAACTTGAGCTCGTGCAGACACGGGAGCAGCTCGACTGGTGGCCGCGACCCCTTACTCGGTATCAATTCTATATTTTTTTTGCATAATGGAATATGTATCTATGGTTGGCCATGCTCGAGGTATTATTATGTGAATATGTCTGCCTCACGCTGGGAATTTAAGGCCGCAGTTAAATATTCAAAATCAACAAGAACAAATCAAAATTGATATGTTGGCTCGACATCGTAGTTCCGGTAATTTTATCGAAGTCTGTCGAGAAACAAAAGGGTGGGATCGTAAAAATAGTTATTTTTTAGTTTCCTTTACAAGGATTTTATTTACCTATATGATTTGATATAAAAATAAATAAATTTATTTAACATCAATAATTAGTAAATCAATAGTTTAATTGCTTTCATTTTCCTTGAGCTCTTTTTTTGTTTAAAAATATATTTTTTTTCTACACATTAAGGGTATCAACGAAAAAAAAATGTTTTTATTTCTAACAAAAAACCTTATTTAGAAATATTTATTTTCTATATGTGCACTAATTATCAATTGTCAAGCGTCTTTGGTTCAAAATTCAAAATTTATTTCCTTTTTTTATGGAAAGACTATAATTTATTATATTTTAATTATTATATACTTGATCTTTTACTGCAGCATGTTGGGGATGGCGAGGTGCTGGTTTCGACCACCAATGTCGGTTTCCGAAGCTGTAATGTGGTCTCTAGTACCTGCAAGGCACGGATGTTAAGTTATGACCACTTGAAAGAAACCATGCAGTCCATCAATTTTCTTCATAATGAATATTGCCGAAATTTTCTCTTAAAGAAAGCGATTATTTTTACCCACAGATATACATAAAGACAGTACCCATAAAGATCTTCGACTTTTCTCGTAAAATAATTTCCTCGCGATAAAACGTTTTTTAAAAAAAATTGGTACTGCATGGGTAAATAACATATTCCAATACAGGTAAGTAAAGAGTTTTATTATAACATCGTACCTACTCTTAATTTATTATAATTTTAAATTATATTAATTTTAATCAGAGTTCAGAGATTCAAATTGAACGCAGCGTAAATTATGTTAATATGTAAGTACTAGATCGAAAGTTTTGTGCTATCATCAGTCCATTGGGCTTTTTATATTATTGTATTGTAATACTTAGATCCGAGATAAAAAGTTATTATCCATAATTGTGCATTTGTTATATTGACGTCAGTAGCATCTGCTAAATGCCTTTTGTCACACAAATTCGCGGAATCATTTGCATGATGTTAATTTAATTTTTTATTGATTTCCTGTTTAATTGGTATTTGTTATATTGTGGCGCCATTTTTAGTTTTAGATTATGGTATGTTGTCTATGAGTTTGGTAAGTAAATTTTTAACTTTTACTGTGTTATTTCTAGTTTGTATGTTATTTTTAGATAAAATAAATATGTTGACTAAGTTTTGTCTTTACTTCGACCTCCTGAAAATTTGGTACTTCTCGTATACGTTAGTGTAAAATAATAAAGACACTTTATTGCACACCAAAGAAAAATATATACATGAGTTGAATGAAAAAATAGAGAAGTACAATAGGCGGCTTCATCGCTGAAAGTGATTTATTGTGTATCTTTTTAAAGAATGTTTTTTCGCCAATGGATGTAATGCGTAATCTAACAATTACTAATCAGATTTTGAGTATTTAAAGTATTGCAGTATGCTGCAAAATATTTTATATATTTTCAAATTGAAGTAAAAAAGACATTTGTTTAATAAAATTTATTTCAGTCTTAAATTTCTAACAGACTAAGACTCTACCACAACATAACATTTGGAATGTTAGGAAACAGATTATTTTATTTTCATAATTCACCATAGGTTTATATAAACTAATTTACGTATATTTTGAGATCCTGAGAAAACCCTACACTGGTTTTACCACTCTTTATATATCTGTATGGATTAAGTTGAAAACTTAAAAATAATCCGTCTATTCGCATACTTTTAAAATATACTACAGGAAACAAATTTCAAGACAATGTAATTAAAACAAATACAAAAAATACCGTCTTCGTATGACATCCATGAGTTTATCGTTTCACAACTATCGATCGCAATTTCCATACAAACACTTACGAGTCTATATCGAAAAATAGAAATTCATGGTTGGTACACTAGTTTCAACAGTGAAATAAATGACTAGATAGTCTACAACAACCCTAGGAAGTATACTACGACACCGAAGGTAGATTTAACTATCAACACGCTAAAACTACATATAAAATAAGATCACATTTACTTAGTTGTCAATTAGAGATTCAATGATGAGGATATTATATTCGAAGGTCGGACTTAATTGAAGGTCTTGCAGGCATTGTCATTTGCAATAAATGAACATTAGCATATCGTGATAATTAATTTTTTTAAACACGTCTCTACCAAACTTGGAACAGAGATACTAATGGTAGTTGCATTTTTATTGAAAGGGCTATTTGCTTCCGGGCATACCGCCATCACAAATCACACTATCTTTTGGGGCGAGCCATAGGTTCGCCGTAAATTTGATTCTTGCGAGACACGAACCTCGGCTTGGCTCGGCGCGTGGTCATGGGTAGGCTGAGCATCCGGTCGGAAGTGGTAGTTGCGCCAGATAATATATATATGCAATTTTTTGACATCAAAAATCCTTATTAGGTGTTAATCACATTTTAGAATGTTCGACATTTATATATAATCTAATAAACTATAATACTTAAGCCTTGTAGACTTTTAAAAAGCCTTTTAAAATATAAATCCAAGTCTCTGATTGAATTTGAAGTCTCTCAAAGTGGATTTTAAGTAAAACTGAAATACATATACATGCCAGAATAATTCATTATTATTAAACACAACCTATGTATTGTAGACAAGAGTTATACTAATACGCTATTATTACCCGACTTTTCGCAAAAATTTGATGCTTACAACTAATCTACTTTGTATATAAATCGCTTTTGTATAATTGTATATGATCTGCGTTCAGCTTTTAAAATTTTACTTCCGTAACA
>DWCF01003226.1:0-20426 GCA_018230265.1 Delias oraia | reverse complement strand
TTGTAAAGAGTAGGTACGACAGTCGGTCGAGAAATTTTCTTTGTAAACATTATTTAACATACATTAAATAAATATTCAATCTATATACTTAAATTTGTGTTTAAATAGAGATCTAAGGTTAAATAAAAAAAAGGCACTCCAATATAAGACAATATCAAGATTTCGAATTAGACTCAATTACAAATCATGTATTACTTAGGTGTATATATTTTTCTAATATCATACAAAAAGTTTATTGCAACGTAACAAGATATTTAATGGATCCAGAACATTTTTTATTTTATATCGGACAACGGAACAGGCGGGTGTCCTCTATCGTAAGAGGTCTTCGTCAAGTCCTTTCAAAGACTGAATAAATTATAATTTTTTTTCGAACCGGGGAAGGAACCCGATACATCTCACTTCGTTGAAGGATAATAAGACCACTTAGCTACTAGCCCAGGACAGAGATGCGGCGTTATGACCCTTGACACTTAGATCTCTCCTTAGTTATTAAAACACAAAAGAGTAAACATGTTTTATTTCTCTATAAAAAAAGAAATAAAAGACTCCTAGATGATGAAATGTTCGGTGTTTATGATCTTGACACTGTCGAGTGTCCAAAGCCTAGTCAGTCTGTCCGTCCACAAAACGGACCTAATGTATTGAAATATTAACTTTACATGTAAATGTTATACTATTTATACAAAATAATTGTTTTAAAAGGCTTAAATAATGATAATAATATTTATTGTTTTAAAAGGCTTAAATAATGATAATAATATTTATTTTAAAATTAGGAACAAAATTTATGGTACTAATTTATTATGTAAAATGAAATTACACCAAGCATACCTATATAAAAATTATTTATTCAAGGCAAACTATGAGTAAAACTAATTTAACAGTGTGTAAAGTAATAATATATATAAATCCTAGTATTAAAACTATCGCTTTTATGAATTGAATACAATGTATTTTAACTTATTTAACTTACAAAGTGGGAAAAACTTGTAACAAATCTATATAAAAAGCTTTCTCAAACAATGTAATATTGATTTTATAATAAATATTATCTATATATATAATTTTATAAATACTTTATTTATCATATAAATAGAATTAAGTTAAATGTCTACAATTGAATGTTTATCAATGTATGTTTGTTACAATAAATAAATAAAACACCAATTTCATTTATTCTTCTAATTCAATTTATCTATTCTAAAATTATTGAGCATTTATAATAATGGTATTTTTTAAAAGTATTCTCTACATAATCAAGATATAATAAAACACTCGTGGTGCGTGTACATTCTATTTATATTTATAGAAAAGTGTGAAATGTCACCACATTTGCCATTTTCTCCCGTGGGAAAGCCATGCTGAAGCATATGTGGACGCACTAATTAGGCCGGCTCGTCCGAAGCAATACCACGGGCTCACAGAATACTCAACATGAAACGGTACTTGTACTGTGTTCTGCTGAGTGAGTGACGATATAGGAGGCCCTTAAAATGCCGCTTGGGTGGCATAAAAAAACGGCAACACAATCAATGCCCGGACCGTGGCGCGGTTTATGGGCGGCGGTGTTCTTAGGAGACCCACCTACTCCAGTGTCCGCTATACTATAAAAAAAAGCAATCATATTAAAGAGTATAAATAAATTTTAACAGTACATGTACAAAAATGTTTTATTAAACAATGAGTTCTACTTTGTTAAATATAGGAGATAATTTTGAAGGCTCAATCATTGATAGATACATAAATTATGATGAATAATGAATAAAATACGGAATTTTATGGGTTGTATATTATTATCGTAAATTTGACAAATTATAATAATAAATGTACTCAATAAAGACTTTATTATATTATATACATATATCTGCATTGTTTACACTAAAATGCTAAGAACTATAAATTGAATCTTTGACATAATTACTCTATTATTGCACTTATTTATTCTAAATTGGACAAAAATTTCATTTCTTCAGACCTCTCAGCCGTAACTCTAATTCCAGATAAGCTCTCATGGATGGGTCATCAACCATTTTCATAATCTTCTCAGCTATTTCAGGGCCAGCATTTTCCATTTTTTCAGCCAGAGATTCTGCCCATACTATAAAAACACAATTAGCACAGCCAGACCTGCAGCATGCAGTTGGAGGCTCATCTAAGGAGGCCTGAAATTTAGTATAAAATACAAATTAAGCTTTTATTTATTACCAATTCATTTTTTATATAGAATATTTATATAATCATACATATTTATAGCCATATAAAAATATTTAATTTAATAATAACTAATTCAGGTATGAAATAGATGTTTTGAATCAACATTTAGAATGCATTGTAACTTGTAATGATAAATCCCGTTCCACTCACATTAGTCTTAATTCTTTGAATTTCCCGCTCTTTCTCATCGTCATGATCAACAGAAGTTGTACAATTACGACTATTCTGATTAAATATACGCATCAGGGAAGAAGGATGTACTTTACAGACTGTGACATTTCTAAATACCAACTTCACATTCTGGAAAAGACGTAATTTTTTAGTTGAATTTGATGAATTAACTAAGTATTTGCAGGGATATAGGTAGCAACGTAATACTTACATACATTTTTTTAGCATATTATAGTTATAATTTCTTTGCTGATTATGTCATTTAATATCATTTTGTATTAGTTTTGTTACATATTATATATTATAAAATGGAAAATCAAACACCTATTTTTTGTTGTCTTTGAACTTTGATTGTCAGATAGATGACATTAAACAATTTTTCTTTAGATTGAAGTTCTCTATTGGATTTTTACTGTCGCTTACAAGGATTTTGTAGTGTATAATAATTATTTATAATTTCATTGAAGATATAAAATAGTAAAATATAATCATAAAAAAGAAATGTTGTGACTTGTGCCAAAAAGAGATTAAATAATATATTACAGCTATATGGCTATGACATTACCTGTTCCATCGATTATCCGTTCAGGGTTACATTTTAAATATGGATAATTAATATCTTTTACTGTGGTAATTAATCTTTATTATTAAGTTTATAGGATATACATATCGTTATCTACATATCGTTACGGCTGGTTATAGTCTGTGGTGTTTGCGGACCGGAAGCAGTGCGCACGTCAGTCATTTTTGATCTATAGATTTTTACAAACCAAATAATTTTCCTATTAATATTATTTCGATACTAAATTTATTGAAAGAAATTAAATACATAGGTGCTACAAATAGATTGTGAATATTGCTTTTGCATTGACATCTTATATTTAAGGTAAGTTAACCGGCTTGGGTGTCTTCTACTTGGCTTGTCTAAACGCTGGAATGACGAAGCCGATAAATTTTTCTTATTGTCCAATGTATCACTGTAATAGATATTAATATCCTTGTTCACATGGTGTTCCAGTATGATAATATTAAGAACTTCATTTACTGCTAAAGTCATGGGCGTATCCAAAAATACCAACTTAGCCATCGTGATTTTTATCTTATTATGAATCATGGATTTTCACAATTGATTATTGATTAGCATAAATATGTTCATCACTTATTTGAATACAAACAAATTTGTTGTAAAATGTGCGTCTTACCGACCCTAATGGAGAGTTATATTATAATAGTGCTCCGACGAAATCGAATGGCAATCAGGTTTATTGGTTGCTTACGATGAATTATCTATTGCTAACTATTAGGATGTAATTAATATTCAATAAATTATATACGTTAAATATTAATATTAAAATTCTTATCAGTAAGTAATAAGCCGAATATTTATCCTGATAGCATTAAGAACAAAATACATACTTCAATACAAAGTATTTTTTATGGTTAATTTTCTGATTTTAGAAATAAATATGTCTGGAGAACCTGATGTTGCTCGCACGCCCGAAGAAGAGACTGAGGAGGAAGAAATCAAATCCTCATACAGACCACCTCCAGAGAAGACTATAGAAGAGATCCTTGCAGCTGACCAAGAGGATGAATCATTAAGGAAGTATAAGGAAGCATTATTGGGACAAGTGCAAGCTGGACCAGTCATTGTCAGTTAGTATTTTTATTTCAGGCTTTAGATTAATCTAAAAAAATATTTTCTTGTCCTTTATTTTTATTTATTTATTTTTTGAATTATTGCTCAAATCTGTGGTTGTTAAATTGTGGCCCGTGGCAATGTAAATTTTATTAATAGTCAACTACCATAAATAAAATAATATCTGACTTTGTGTATAAATCCAACAGAAAGTGATGGTTATAATGTAAATTGGTTGAGTGGTTTAAGGGTAGAGAAGTTATACACATACAGACACACATTTTCACAAATATGAGATTAGTATGGATACATGTGCAAAGGCTCTTGAAGCACCTTCACATACTCTGTGACCTGGCCCCGGTATTCAATGTGGAGACCGCTGGCTCAGATAGACCATTTGCATTTTTCTAAACATATTTAAAAACTATGTTCAATAATAATATTCTATGCGTATTTTTAAAAAATTAATAGAAACTATTCATTACAAATGTCATGTCTAACGCTAGATATTTATGAAAATTAATTATGTAGTATAGTTTTAATTGTTTTTAAAATTGTAATGTTTTGCTGTTTATCACATTTAAAAAATGATAATAGTTTATCAATAAAAGTGTTGGTGAGAGGACATCTCATTCTAGCATGTATCTTATCTAATCAATTCCTCAAAATGAAATATTTTTTTAAAACAAATGTTTTCAAATATAATTCAAATACCTAAATAATATTCAATATTATTAATAAAGTATTAAGCTTTGAAATTAATTTTTAAAAATGTAAAATAAGTTATGATTCAGATCAACGTCTTGTCTGTTGTTTTGAATATATAATGAAATAGCTTATCTGTATTTTTGTACAGATGCAAGTGATCCTCGGAAGGTCATTGTGAAGAAGCTGGCGCTGTGTGTTGCAGAGCGGGATGATGTAGAGCTCGACCTCTCTGGAGATCTTACTGATCTTAAGAAACAGGTTAGTATTCAAACATAGCACTTACTAATCTGTAAACATAGTAACATAGCAAATGATTCTGTTCTTTATTAGAAGAGGTGTACGGTTGCAACAGACATAGATTCAAATTGATGATTTAATTAATTTTTACTACTAACTTTCTAGTGAATAAATTTTATTTGACTTGACTATGAAATTAACTATTGCCACGTCAATACAGGTCCAGGGTTGGAATTTTGCGAAAGAAACGTATATAGGTCTAAAGTTATAGGTTTCAATTTTAGCCAAATATCCTGATTTGGAATTTGTATACTCTTATGACCTAATTCATTACAATATACAGCTGTTTTTATTCTGATCTGTATGTCTTTGTGTCCATTTCTGGCTTTGTAGCTACTAATTTAATAAATAATTTACAATTCTCTGAATACTTGACGATTATTATATATTTTCTCAATTTCACAAGACATGCTTAAACATAGTTTGGAGTAAGGATACCGGATGCCATTGTTTTGCGGTCTAAAGTGGCCGGCAATACAATCAAAGCGGGATTGTGGCGTGGCTGCCCACGGGCGGCGATAATTCCTTATCACTCATTTGTTCTATTATCCAGTATATTATAATAAAAAGCAAAGTTTCCTTATTACAAACTGTATGGAATGCTTATTAGATACATACATATTATCCTGGTTATATATGTCGCAGTCATCTGCTCGAACCTGCTGTTGGATCGAATGACTAGCGCGTTCATTGAATGACGACATTTAGTTGAATGACTTAAGGACAACTCGTCAAGTTGTAGAATGTAACGATCAACGTCTTGACTGAATGTCATTTAGCGTAGTTGTTAAATGAGATATAAGGACGAAAGATAATCCAGGCTGTTACACTATTTTATTACGAAACGGTCTCTTGAAAGTAAAATTATTAAAAAAATAAATCAACACCGTGCTGCTGTGCGAGCTGCTTGACGCCATATTTGTTTATTGGTGACTACTATCGCCGCATTGGAAAAAAAATGATGATTTTACGTCCACTCTGGTCAATGGGCTATGCTACAAACCGCTAACTAGTTGGACGTTGAGTGATGCTTGTTTAGTGAACGTTCGGCTTAGTCATTCAATTGAATGTCGTCATTCGATCAAATAGCGGATCCAACCAGATGACTGCGACATATACATTACATAGATCTTTATTCGTGTAACGGATATTAAGTAAATAGGATAAGGAATAAAGGACAAGGAAAAGCTGTAAAATTTAATTAATAACATTCAAATTATCCAATACACATTTGAGTAATAAAGTTGTGGAAACCGCAGAGATATTTTTGAGAGCCTCGTAGCTTAAATGTTTTAAAACTGTACCATGAAGAGAGAAGTCGTAACCGTGGAAGAGCCATTCTGAAGCATATGCTGACGCTAATTGGGCCGGCTCAGCGTGAATTAATACTTGTACTGTGTTTCGCAGAGTGAGTGAGGATATCGGATATATATCCGAAGTAGAATCTTTTCCATAGAGTAGATAGTGAATTTGTTTTAGATTAGTCAAACTTCGATGTTTTTCCAATCTTTGTACAGACTTCTAGCGGCAAATTGAAAAATAATTGATAAAATAATTCCAGTCGGTCTGCCGATCTATTTCGCTTTCAAATAAATTGATTTTGATGAAGATATAGGCATTGCTATACCTACTTGTTGTGAAAAATATAAAAGCCATGCAAATTGGCTTGTTTCTACCATTAAAACTCGCTTTCGTACGAAAATGTAGATTATGTTGTCGATTGAGGCTTTTAAGGCTTTAGCTAAGGCTGTAAGCTTTTTCAGTTATACAAAAAATATTTGATCGCTTTTTTTATATTTTAAATTTAATCCGGTAAAGCCGTGTTGGTCGTTTTTAATATATATTTTTATTTAATAATACGCACAATCGGAGCGTGTATTGCGACATAAATCCGTTGTCCGCTATAACGTAAAAAATAAAAAGCTGTATAATAAAAAAGCCGGGATCACAATCGACAAGTGGACGGCGCCCGTATGCCCACGGGCGGCGGTAATCTCTTATCACCAAGCACCGAATATGTGTTGTATAGCTGAATGTGTTGCTAAGCTCAAATCTCGAGAGCAGCTGAGAAGTAGCGATTTGGATAAAAATTTTCTACTATAAGATATTACTCGAAATACGAGGATGGTTCTTACGCAGGGAAAAATTTAAATTTTCTTGAAAAAATGTAAAAAAACACTTTTATATACTGCCTTACAGAGGATTCATTATATTGTGAAAATTTTAATAGATACCATATCATAAAGTGTCATGTAATAGTTGAGGTTCTGGACAGGCAAAACAATTATGTTCTAGAAGGGAATATCATTCACCCTGAGCATTCTGTGAGCCCGTGGAATCACTTCGGACGAGCTGGCCCAATTATTGCGTCGGCATTTGTTTCAGAATGGTTCACCCACTGATGTAGAGAGTATATTACCAAATTTAATTTTTTAAGTGATATTTTATTAATTTATATGGCTATAGGTACATTCAAAAATGTCTGTGTTCGTATTACGATTTTGTACACCGATTGAACTCTTTCTCAATAAATTGCATTATTGTTTATCGCGCGTGAGAAGCGATTTTACGGCCAGTTGTCTGCGTCAAATGACAGGTGTTATTTGGCGCAGTTCCATATTTCCACAACAGAATATGGAATTTGTAGTAATATTGGAGAATGGCCCGCCCGTTTGATAGAGGCGACATTTTTTTTAATGACTACTCGCTGTGTGACCATACGGTCTTGACAGCTGCATTACCATTAGTCTCTGATAAAGCAAATGCTGACCCACTAATCGAGCCGGCTCGTCCGAAGTGATACCACAGGCTCACAGAATGTGAAACGGGACTTATACAGTGTTACGCTGATTGAGTGAAGATATTGGAGGCCTTTAAAATGCGGCTTAAGTAAAAAAGCCGGCACAACCAAAGCGCGGATTGTAATGCGGATGTCCATGGGTTGAGGTTTTCTCTTACCATATAAGATAACCCGCCGGCTACTTTGACCTTTTATTCCATAAAAAAGACTTTCAACCCCATTTATAAAAAGCGATAAAATCTTTTTACAGCTACATATTTGGTACGTAAACTGTAACCCATGCTTCAGAATCGCATCAGCCGTTACTCCTAGTTACAAACAGTTTAGCGGGAATGATGAACGAGCAGTGATGAATATTCATTGTCTAATTAAATGTTGTTGTATTTGGGTAACGTCCCTCGATTATTCGGCGTAACGACTAATAAATCACATCCATTCAAAAGCTGTTTATGTTTTATCATTAGCGAATTAATATTCGGGAGACATATTACGAATACATTATAGAGACATTCATTCTTTTATATACGAGTATATCCGAAAAAAGACGGCAACGCACCCGCGGCCAGTACAGGTTAGTAGTCCTAGAACCTCCTACTCGTTTGTCTTCTTAATTTCACTTGAAAAATAATAAAGATGAATATATATTTTCTATGTCGATGACATATTTTGACAGAGGTAAAACTTCTAGCACCAATGTCTTGTCGATGTTTTTATATTATTCTTTCTTTATGGTCTTTATCGGTTTTTTCAGGTGTTCACCATAAAGGAGGGCGTGCAATACAGGATAAGGATCGATTTTATTGTACAACGCGAGATTGTACATGGGCTCAAATACGTGCAGAAAACCTACCGTATGGGCGTGCCTGGTCAGTATACAAAGAGAAATATAAATTTTTACACAGCTGCCTGCATATACAATAATTACATGATATATATTTTTGAACAACACGAAATCATAAACCGTATAGATCCTATGACAAGATTTACAGACTTCATTTTTTTAACTACACAAATCATAGACCATGTAGATTGTATGACAAGGGTTACAGACTACATTGTTAAAATACATGAAACCATAGACCAAAGAGATCTGATGACAAGAGTTTCTAACTATACATTATTAAACTACACAAAACCATAGAGGATCTACATAAGAGATTGTAGTATCGGAGGGCTTTTTACAGATAATCCGACCTGTAATAGTTCCTATGGTGTTTTAGTAGGACCTATTTTCTTTCTAACTATGAAGAATGATTGCATTTAGTTTTTAATTGTAATTAATACTCATCTTTGAAATGGGCAAAGTTTATTTGTAAAGCCGGCAACGTAATCGAAGTTTCCATTGCGACTCTTACCTAAAATACCTGCCTCGCTATTTATAAAATCTCACAACATTACAATATCAAAAAATCTCTTATTTTTTTATTGGTGGATTAAAAAGAGTATTGGAGGTTTAAAATTAACTTTTTTTTATTGTATAAAGTAAAGCTCAAAAATTATTAAAGTAAGAAGTAAAGTTACTTTTTGAGGACTAATTTGAGCATTGTATGTTTTAACGCTGCATTGGATAGCACCCGGTATGTATGTTTTAGTATTCCAAGCAGAATATCAACACGACTATAATTATGCGCTTTATTCGCATTGTGATACATATATAGAGGTTGGTGTCGCTTGCTAGTGTTTTCAAGGTTTCTGCCCGCCCATAGTCGATGTTTGAGGCATAGCTGAGAGATTTTTGAGGCATTTTGTACTGTGCACTCCAATTCTATGAATTCAGCCGTAGAGGCTATTTCTAAACTAAAACGGGTATGGTATGTTCGAAAAAAAGACCAATCCTAAAAAGCCGTCAACGCCCAATGGGCGGGAAGTATTTATTCTAGATAAGTTTCGTGATTTTTTGTTTAAATTTTGTAATTAGCTATTCTTGAAATTAGTGTTTGGTTTTTATGTGGTTCTCTTCAATTAGTTTTAAAGGGTTTTAATATGGCTCAATAAATGCTTTCCGGAGTCAGATAGTGATTTTTTTTATGGAAACGGCAAACGAGTAGAAGGCTGATCTAGGATAAGCGGTCCTTCGCCCATGGACAACGTTTTCGAAGGGTAACAAGTCGTATTGGTATGAAAGCACTTGTACAAAAAGCTAACTCTACAGTGCGGTGGTGCGCGGCACATAATGCCTTAAAATATGCTTATTTGCGTAACGACAAAAATCGAGGTGATATTTGACAGTTTTGTCCTCGATGTTCAATGATAAAATCATAATTCAAATTTTTATATCTTCATTTCTTCTGTAAATTGTAATTTTAAAGGGCAGTCATGGGTTTTCTTTGTTAAAGATCTTTGACTTATAATAAATGTGTTTGAACGACTGTTTACCGTTGAGTAGTATTCTCATTAAAAATTATCACATTCCAGTGGACAAAATGACGCACATGGTCGGTTCCTACCCGCCCAAGACCGAGATCCAGTCTTATACGACACCGCTGGAAGACGCGCCCTCCGGTATAATGGCACGTGGCTCCTACTCTGTGAACAGCCTCTTCACGGATGATGACAAAAATGTCCACCTTCAATGGGAGTGGACCTTTGAGATCAAAAAGGATTGGAAAGACTAGATGGCTGTTAGTATCAAGGGGTGCGCTGAGTTGAGTTGAATTTTCAAATTGTATGAAATATAGGCCGATTTTTAATTCACAAGAGGTCACCGCCGCTCATGGGCAGACGTGCCACAATCCGCGCGTTTTATCGCCGCATTTAAATTTTGACTTATAAAGACACGCAGAAACTGTTGGTTTAATTAAAAATGGAATTGCCGGAATTTTAATCAGTTCTGATACTTAAGGAAGCTAAGTCCGTCAATACAGAAAGCGTGGATTTAGGCGCATTTGCCCATGGACGGTGCTCTCTTACCATAAGGCAGGTCCGTTTCCTGCTATACCATTTTAAAGTCGCGTAGTCAATACATTTTGATTGGACCCGGTCATAGGCCTCTTGAAATATAAGTCATGAATACCCTCAAATAATTTAAAATCGTTTTATATTTTCAATCTGAGATGGAATTGCCCCGAGCCACGGCAGGGCCTCAAATTTAAGGCGAGCACATCTCTCTCACCCCAGTTCTAAGCGCACACAACCCAGTGCTGAGTATGAGAGAATGTTTGATTTAATACGAGATCTCAACAAAAAAACTTTTATTTTATAATGCAGCAAGTACAAGTTTGTTCTGCGTATTCGTTCGTCACCTATTGAGATTTTATGTTATTTATAATGTTTTTAGTTTCGATATTCAATCATAATCAGCACTAAAGCCAGGGTATATCACAATGGTTGGGTAAGCGAGTCGTTCATAGAAATTTTAAAAAATAAATATCTTTATTACACAGAACTTGTATAACTTCATATGCATATTCTTTACGAACTTCTACCCCCATATTTAAGAACAAGAAAAGCATTATACAATTTTTTTAGGCTGTGTTTACTATGTTGTATCCAATTTCAAAGCGATAATTATAACTGAAAAAAATATTAATAATACCTCAGTGTTCTGTCCCGTTTTAACAATAATAATTTTATGTTAGCGAGACAGACACCAGATTTAAGGACAGTCAAGAAATACGTTATTTTTTAAGCCGTGTTTACAATTTCGTATCCAACTTCCAAGCGACTGTATTAATAATGAAAAAAATGTTATATATTGCTCAGTATTCTGACCCGTTTTAACAATAACATTTTATGTTAGCGAGACAGTGACAAAATGTGTTTTTCGAATTGGATTTATGGAAATTTTGCTTATAACTATTTTGAAATTTGATGAAAATCCTTATTTTTTATTTTTTTTAAATTTGTATGAACGTCACGTTTAGACCATATACATAGACGGAGTATAAAATACAGCGGAATACTATTGACTCAACGTTTAGTAACTTTATGGGCGATTCTGAAGGTTTTATAAGCCGATGTACAAGTTCAGTGTCATAACTAATAGAGTAAAATCTAAATTTCTCTATTTTTTCTTGAAATTTTCGCTAACTCGGTATTAACAATTCATATGTTATCTTTTCACGAATGTATCTCTTACTCATAAACCTTGCTTATCTTTAAACGTGAGCAATGGGTTCGATTGCTGATATAAACAAGTTATTTCTTTAAAAGAGCTTGATCATAAGCTCGGAAGTGCCTCCCAGAGAGGGTTAAAATGCTAAATAAAGTATCAAGTGATTAATGGAACATTCCCAAGAGCGAGTCCACTATATCATAATATAGTAGAACCCGTTTAAGACGATCACGCTTAATAAGATTTCTCGCATAATACGAGATTTTACGCCAGTCCCTGCAACTTGAGACATCATCATTTCAGCCGTAAGACGTTCACTGCGGGACATAGGCTTCCCTTAGACTTCCATGAATACCTATCGGAGGCGACCTGCATCCAGCGTCTTTCCACCTTGTGGGTGGACGTCCCACGCTGCGTTTGCCGGTCCGTGGTCTCCACTCTAACACATTTCGGCCCCATCGCCTATCCGCTCTACGTGCGATGTGACCTGCCCATTGCCACATTCATTCATTTCATATTATCTTTCATATATTTCTTAACGCTTTAAAAAAAATTTTCAAAAAATCGGACGTCGTGTTAGTAGAAGAACACGAGATATCGCAGGATTTTCCTGGGTATTTTTTCATTGTAGACAATGTAGCTCCCGCATAATACGCTTTCTCTCTTACATATGAATACTTTTTTGAAATCCTTCCTATGTATAATTCTCAATCTTTGTTATTTGTTGATACTTGTATTGTATAATATGTTCGTTTTTGGTTAAAATATTGGTTCAAAGTAATACTTAACTTGTTTCTCTCAGAATTTTGTTTTATATTCTTGTTTGATTATCTGTCGCTATGTATGTAAATTTCATCATACTGACTCTGGCAGAATTGTGACCGCTACTCACAGAGGTCACAAATTAAGAAGAAGAATACACTTTCTTGACGTGTTTTTTGGTAGTCTTATAAATCTCTGAGAAATCGTCTTAAGCGGGTTTTACTGGACAACATAACAGGGAATCACATCTCAGTTTATTAATAAGTAAGGTTTTGAGAGAGATAATTAACTTTTTTAAATAATATTAATCAAAATGTTAGCGAGAGAGACTTTAGGCTCAGATTTGGGTCGGTCTAGCGGTAAAATTCCTAAACCCTATTGGGTTACGTGCATTTCATTTCAAAGAACCGCACAACCTTGGCATTATTTTAATGGAGTTCTATTATATGATGAAAATTGATAATTCATAGTTCTTGAATTCTTTGTAAAATGCGTTTAATAGAAGTAAGTTAGATTAACGTTTAGTCAGTAGCGTTTAGTTCTAAATGTTTAATATTTTCTTGCTATTCATTAGTTCATCATAGTTTTCCTATGCGATGTCAGAAATTATTCAATTCTAGTATTATACAATAGTTTTGTAAGACGTATTAATTTGTGAAATTATTCAAAGTTTAAATTTTTATAATAAATAGCTTGGAATGAAGAAATTCTCTTAAAAATTATGGTTTTAGAATAAAAAATTTTTAATTTGGTTTATTTAATCATCGTTGCGATAATTGCCTTGGATAACATTTTTCTTCACATAATAAATACTTTTTTTTAATATATAATTTTTAGCGTTTTGATATGGTAACACCAATATAATAGTTTTAATGGAGTCTTAGATTATTATAATTATTAAGATAATCGATACGCAGTTTTCATCAGAATACGATTGTACAAATGTAAATCGTATTGGAGTATTTTTGACACCTTTTCTATGTCGGTACGTGTGACACATATATATATATATATCCTCCTGTCGCCTTACACTAATCAATAAGAGAGCGGGACAAATATATTTCTATAGACGTCATGTTGTACGGGGATTCCCCGTTGGTGCATGGATATAGTATATTTTTAATACGTAGCTTCTAACCGTTGCCAGATGGCGTTAATAGTATTACTCTTGTATTTGTTCATAGTCTTAGATGTTAGGACGCGGGAAAACGGAGCTGGAACATCTGTGGATATGGCATAATGAAATTAGAGAGCGATTTTAGATAGTGTAATTGTTGCCAGCAATAAAAAACCGAAATTTATTGGACTGTTGTTTCTTTTTTAAATATAATTAGTGGAAGGGTGTTGCAATTGTAAAGTGGATCGGCTGGAAATGCTTTGGCTTGGGTGTCACTGGTGCTCGGTGGATGTCTAGTTCATCAATTGTATGCATTTGGCTATATATGGCTTCCTTTTTATGAATTTTAAACAGTTTTGAAGATTTTTGCACGACGCGTCTCTGTCTGCGTTAGGAAAATACAATCTTTTACCGTCGATTGAAACGCGTGGTTTTATCACTTTGTATGATTCCTTCGGTATTTAAAATGTAAGATTCTGTCGGCGTCTGTTTTGATGACTTATTTTCATAGTATGTAAAGTTGTATGCAATGTAATAGTTTGGCCAAAAATAAAGCTTATTTATTCTAATGTCTTTGTATTTTACTTTGCTTGTTGTTTGTCTATGGCAGTGTTTCTCAAGTTTTTATTTGATGGAGCCCTTTCTAATATTTCTGGCTCCAGTGATAAAATAGGACCCCTGCAGCTCAATGTTACTATAAATTTCTAAAACTGGAAAAAAATAAAGATTAGAGTTTTAATAACGAAAAACTTGTACTTGTTCTATTTCGCTGAGTGAGGATATCAGAGGTGCTTGAAATTATATCGACCAACCCTCAGCTAGACCGCGGGTACGTTGCCGGCCGTTAAAGAATATAAAATAATTAACAGTGATGTAATTAAAAGATATACTGTACAAACTTTAAGTAAATAGGTACTACATTAATTTTTATTTTACAAATATATGAAATCAATCAATTCATAATCTCAGCCAAGTCGACGTCCTTATCTACCTTCATGAACTCTATGGTTTCGTCCTGTTTCTTCAGAGCTAGTGTCACGTAGCGTTGGGTTTTCCGAGTGGGGCAAAAGACAGTGAGGCGTGTTGGCACGTATGTGGCTTCCGACATTTTCAGAGGCATTGCAAGTGACATGCAACCTCTTTCTGAAATAGATGAAATTTAAAATAGAACCTTTAGATTCGAAAGCAGATAAAGAAACTGAAGTATACTGTCTATTCATTCTTAAGTTTAATTAAGATTGTATAAAAGATAGCATAACATCAAAATTTTTGTCCAAGACATTGCAATTTAAGTAAAATGGACTTCTTATCTGTAGTAATATTATAAAGAGGTAAATTTTGTGCTTGTGACGATGTAGGGGTTAATCGAAAATTCTGTCATTAATAATAACCGACGGTATTTGTAAGTAATTTAGTCTATATATGCAAAGTCGAGAAAAAACGTTTTAATAACGTTTCCTAGGAACGCTGCCTTAATGCTGAGTATATGATTGCTAGAGAAATGTTATGGAGCCCTACTAAAGTTGGAAACCATAGTCAGGAGTGTGTTGCTTCGCCCTATTGAGCACTCCTAGCATTTTGAAGACTAATTTAGCCTTTTTTCAGATAATATTTTTTCACTCCAGAAAACATTTTAAAACGTATTTACCAGGTATTTTCTTTTTGACGTTAACATTTTCTATAATGTAAACACCGTTCGTGCCCAAAACATTAGATACAGTGCGTACTGTCATCTCTCTAGTTTCTTCCGATTCGAGACTCGGAGCGTCTGTGGCCACTCCCACAACACGGCTAAGATTCTTTGCTATGTAGTCTGCTAATTCGTAGCTCAGTCCTGAATTTATTTAATTTAATAAATACTTAAAATTATAAAAAAAATTATATATTTTTATAATTTATTCGGTCTTTTGGCCGGCTCGTCTGAAGTGATGCCACGGGCTCACAGAAGGCATATATTATTATTTTTATTCTATCAAACTGAACGTACCGGGTTCAAATCCAGGAAACAAAACAGAAAACTTTAAAAAGTTATAAATAAATAAATTGTTACAATAGTAATAAGTTTTAAATATGATAATAATTAAATAAGTATATAAGTAAAACAATTTAATTTATAGTCTAAAACATTGTATCTCTCTCGCTAACGTGTAGTTGTGGTTGAAGAAACGAGACAAAACACAAGAAATATTGTTTTACTATCAGATTTTAGTTTACCTGGTATTTGGCAAACACACTGTCGCTTTTTGTTTTCCGATTTCCATCCAAATATGAAAAGCAATAATGTCGGTTCTTTCGGATCATATCTTAGTACCATCCACTGAAGGGCCACTTCTAGCGAGACAACCAAAGCTGGCATCGTTTTTGTCATAGAGCTGAGGTCTATGACAGCCACTGAAAATATACTTTTTAAAATGTTCGGCTTTGGACATCTGTAGCACTTTGACGACATATTTTGTAACTACGGTATGTTTAAAACTCAACCAAGTTTACACATTTAACATCTTTTGAAGTCGGCTACACATCTGCAACCTGACTGGAGGTAACGTTATTTATGGGCGGAGTTTTCTTTCATTTTTATAAAGTTCAAAATTAATATAAAGTAAAACACGCTGATCGGTATAATGCCTAAATCTTGCAACTATAGATTGTTTATAGTTTCATAGATAACGTCAGTAATAATTTAATATTATAAAAAATTGTTTTTTGTATCGATCCCAAAACCACCACACCACTCAGGTTATATTTTTTTAGAATAAAAAAAGTTTTATAACTTACTCCTTGTTAGGAGATACTCTGTGGGTATTATAGAGGGCTGCATAGATCCAGATTTTACAGTGTGTTCCAGATGGAAGCCAGTACCAAGACCTGGGATGCCGCAGTTAAGACATATTTTCCTTGTTAAAAAAGTATTTTTTTAAAAAAATATAAATATAGCCTAGATTTACCTAATCAGGCGAGAACATGCATTTTCTAAAGTTATATTTCTTTCGGATAACCTATTATCTTATGTATTATATATTTGTTTATTTTATTTTTCATCTGTGGGAGAGCCATGCTGACGTTCTAATTGTGCCGGCTCGTCCAAAATGATACCATCGGCTCGAATACTTAGTGTGAAACAATAGCTCTACTTGAAAGGTATGCTGAGCGAATGAGGATATCGGAGGCCCTTAAAAATGACGTAAAAAGCCGGCAACTTTACTTACCATATAAGAGACCCACCTAATCCGTTGTCCGCTATACCATAAAATAAATATTTCCTATAAAAAATGATATTTTCACAATTTATAAAAAGTATTACCATCTCTTCCTGACAACTTCATAGAAATTGACCATTTCCTTCCAATTTGTTGGATGAGATAAATCAAACACTTCTATGACAGGTAAATCGTCTTCGTACAAATAATTTTCCCCCATAACTGAAGCACTTGTACATAAAATAAATAATAAAAGATGCATCTTGACTGATATAATTACAATACTGATCTAATCTCCTAGATTTTTGAACGGGGTTTGTTTATAAAACTGAAGGCTTTTCAAAACAAACAAACAAAAATCTAAACGCATTGTTCTAAATTACTTTTATTAAATCTAATGGTTGCAAGAACTGTTTTATTTATAAGAATTTATGTTTTTTTTAAAAAAATGGAGCCACCGAGTACAACTATAAATTCTCAGCATACCTCATATCCGCCAAAACAAAACACGTAAAAATATTACCCGTCATTTCTGTAGTTGGATAGAAAGACTAAATGTTATTTCGGGATGACAAATTTCATGAAAATCTGTGCAGCCCTTATTGGGCTGACTAAAATAACTAAAAAAATTGTCTTTGAGTTTCGTTGACGAGGGAGAATCAAACAAATCTTCAATTAATATGATTTATTTCTAGAAAATATATACATAAAAAGTAACTTAAAAAAGACAACTACGTAAAAATAAATAAAAGATTTTAGTGAGATAATTAGAAATACAAGTATTATTGTGTATTAGAGACTCTTCAAATGAGTGTCTATAAAATGTGTAAATAGAAACATAAGATTGCAATTGTATTAGAAATATTATCGTGTTTGAAAGGTAATATACTTATATACAAATTGTTCAGGGTTAACTTAGACTTTTGAGATTTTCTTCGAATTATGATCTTTGTTAAGTGTAGAATGAAAATGCTTTAAAATCGTGCAATTATGGCAATACTTCTAATTTGCACAAGCATTTTAAGGCATTTTATCCTTTTGTAAAATGTTAAATTAAATTAATAAATAATTTCTGCACACAATTTTTGTTTAAAATAATTTCTTAAACCATTCGATACGAGTAGGTATCGTTTCATCCCTATCAATAGGTTCCTATATTTTGAAGATGAATATTACTTTGTACACATAATGCTTTGTACAATCTTCAAGGAAACAGTAAACTTTTTAACTTACCTTTCCAATCGTTGTATTTCCTCGTTTTTATTGTTTAAGTAAGATTTTAATAAATAAATAAAACATCATTATAATAACTGGGGATTTTTTTAATTACAACACTTATTTAAGAGTAACTTATTGGAATAGTTTGTTATCGCGCGTTGCGAAAGGGGATTCGACGGAAAAAATTAAGACCAAAGTTGTAACCACAGTTATTGCTAGTTTTTTTTGAACGGCTATCTGCAGCCGGCCATACGACCTTTAAACCTTAACACGGACTTAGGTTTGGTTAGTGGTTACCGTCATAACCGGTGCACAAAGTCGGTCCAAATCTCCGTCTATCAAAGTTCTCCAAGCGTAAACCAATTCATTTATTTAATACTAAACATTAAATCCGTGCAGAGTGTGCGTGTCGCTGACTCTCTCATGGAAAGCAATCCAGTTATTTTCATTTCGTTTCCTTTGTTGAGATTATTTTATGATTAAAACTTTAAAAAAAATTACAATTCCTTTCCTAATTCATCGTAAGGAACTTCGTTCCATCCGGGTATCGTTAGACATCTTTTTTGCTATCTTGTTGCTTCGTCTCTGCGGTAACAGCTATGTCAGGGTGCTGGGAAGGCTCGGCGCAGCAAGCGTAGGTGGCGAGCCCGCGCCGCCGCTGGCGCGCACGCGTCGCCGCCCAGCAGGTGCAGCAGGCCGCACCAGGAGCGCGCACGCTCGCGCAGAACCGCACCGCGTCGCGCCTCGTCCTCCAGCACCTCGCTGTGCACCTCCAGCTGCGCGCAGAGGCTCAGCGGCAGCGGCGCGAGGCGAGCGCAGCGCTCGTCGCGTAGCTCCACGCGGTGCACGGCCGAGGCGCCCGCTTCGTGCGCGCTCACCTCGACGCGCCCGCCGCAACCAGCGCCGCACTCGTAGCGCACCTCGTACCGCCACATGCTGTAGTTGGAGGCCTCGCGTTCGAGCTGCCACGCGCCCAAGTGCGGGTAGTTGCTGAAGTCGGCGAGGAAGTGCGCGAGCGTGCGCGGCGCCACTCCCGGAAACGGCGCATTCAGCTGGCAGTCGAGCGGGATGCGCACACGCAGCGCCACCAGTGCCAGCAGCAATGCCGCGGCCGCCGAGCGCCATCGCCTCCATCGTACCATTCCCGCTACCTCCGTAGCGGACGCAAGACTGAGGCGGATGCAGGCCGCGGCGGACGCGCGGATGCGATATCCTTATCGACACCGAGAGCGGAGGCGGGATTAGGGTTCGGGGCGAAACAAATTCCAGCTTCACTTTACTATTTATTTATAATAGTTTGTTCTTATCATATGACGCAGCTAGTCTTAAGTGTGGCCGAGCAGCACCATCGACCACTTGGCACGTCGTTAATGCGCGATGCCCATGTGCTGCATTTGTTGGGTTAGTTTTTATATAATTGTTTGAGATCTTGAAATTGATCTCCGTCACTCGAGAAGGCAGTCGCAACAGCATAGCCGGACGCTACCGCCGGCGTCCCTTGCGATAGCCTTTGCCGTACCAGCCGCCGCCGTCCGCGCCGGGTGCGCCGCCGCCGCCTTCCTCGCCGCAGCAGGCGCACAAATAGCGCCGTCCGCGCTCACGCCGCCACACGCGCCGCTCCGGCGCCGTGAGCCGCGGCGGCCCGTACCACAGACAGCGCCGCGCCGCGTACCGCCCGGCGCACCACTCGCACTCAGCGGTACGCGCAGCGGCCGGCGGCGGTGGCGCGGCCGGCGGCGCGATGATGGTGTGCAGGCCAGGGTAGAGGTGCGCGCGGCACACTAGCATCGCTCGCTCGATGAATGCGGCGGCGAGCGCCTCCTCGCCACCGCCGTTCTCCAGCTTCGGCTCCAGCTCGAACAGCTTACGCAGCTTAGCGTCGAGCCGCCACGCCGGGAGCGGCGGCGGTGGTGGCGGTTCGGGGGGCGGGGGCTCGGTCGGCGCGTGCTCCGAGCGGAGTAAAATCGTGGCCTCGCTGGAGCGTAGACTCACCTGCCGTGCAAACGACTTCAAATTATTTCAATGCTTTTCGCGTCATGTGTTCAGTGCATGTCACAAGACACACAAGAGCGCTGCGTTGCGGAACGAGCAATGGAGGCGCAACTCACCCGGAAGGAATGCAGGAGCGGCGGGTCGCGCAGGCGGCGCGCCAGCTTGCAGAGCGGCAGCTCCTCGTCCGAGTCACTGGAGCTGGGGCAACGCATTGTTAAGCTCATTTGTATATTGTAGATAAAATAAAACTAACC
>DWCF01003225.1:0-20427 GCA_018230265.1 Delias oraia | reverse complement strand
GTTGTCGTTAAATGGAGAGAAGAAAAGGTGGATGGAAGACAAGCTAAACCAACGAAAGCCAATTGATTTCGACGCTTTAGTGAGTTTGTCGTTAAATCGACGGACATTACATGGTGTTTACATTGTATTTCACACTCGCGAGAGAGCCGTGCCGCACTAATTGAACGGAATCGCCCGAAGTGATCATGGGCTCAGAATACTCAGCGTGAAATGGTAGTTATACCTACTTGAAACCCTGCTTATATTGTGTTTCACCGTGTGAGCCTATCGCAGGCTCTAAAAGACTCATCTGCTTCGTTTTATCCTATAGGTTATTATATATCTTACCACAAAAAAGCAACAGATTAAAAAAATTATAAACAAAAGATAGTTATTTGCTTAAAATGTATTATTTTATTTTATTCTACTGCGGACAACGCAGCAGGTGGGTCTTTATATGGTAAGAGAACACCGCCGCCAATGAACAACCCCGCTACAGTCCACTTATTAGTTGTGTTGCCGGTTTTTTACACCGTTCGAGCGGCACTTTTAAGGGACTCCGATATCCTCTCTCATTCTACGAAACACAGTACAAGTACCGTTTTACGCTGAGTATTCTGTGAGCCCGTGGAATCACATCGGACGAGCCGGCCCAATTAGTACGTCAGCATGTCTCAGCGTGGCTCTCCCACGGGTGCGACCCTAGTAAGACACCAGGCCACTGTAAAGTCCTTCCAAAGACCAAATAAATTATAACTGTCCGGGCCGGGATTCGAAGGTGACACCTCTCGCTTCATCGTACATAAAACTATTAAGCTACGAGGCTCTCCAAGTATTCTTATTATTGTAATCCTAAATGGATACACTGTGTAAGTAATATATGTATTAATACCACAGTAGAAACGGGCATATAATAATGTGTCATTACAATTCCATTATGTTACTAAAGGCAACCTGTACCAAATAATCTACTTAATACGCTACTTCAGTTACTCGCCTTCCATTGGTTGAGCTCAAGTCTATGTCACCCATTTGTCACCAAACGTCAGCGAATCAGAGTGGCGTATGCATGAATGGCACAAACTGTCAATCGCTGTCAGTTATATACTGCAGTGTAATGCCACCTCATTTCTTTTCTATAACGTATAAGCTGTGTAACATAGATTTTTTAATGTGATTTTTTTGTAATTAACTTACAGCCTAACGCGGGCTGGACAGCTCATCCTGAATTTACTTTTGAGACTGGAACAATGGCGTCTCGTATGAAACACGTATCTCTGCTTATTTTACATCTAGCATAATGAACACAACCCTTATTGTTTATGTGTGGATAAACCATGCATGCACTAATTTGGTCAGCTCGTCTGAAGTGATACAACGGGCTCACAGAATATCAGCGTGAGGATACGCGTGAAATTATACTGCTCAAAAAAATGCCAGCAACACAGCTGAAGCGGGGATTGTGGTACCGTTGTCTATATTTTGCCATATAGAGGCCTCCGTTGTCCGCTATACAAAAAATACAGCTAAGTTTTATTATCGTTTAAGGTTAGCGTCGTTAGCTTTAATAGGGCCTTTAACAGTTTTTCTATATATTTTTTTTATTATATAGCATATAATGGAGTAGACTTGTCTCCTATACGGTAAGAGAACACTGCCGCCCATGGACAACCACTCCACAGTCCGCGCATTGGTAGTGTTACCGGCTTTTTACGCCACTTTAACGGAATTTAACGGGAGGCCCTTACGCCTCCTATATCACTCACTCAGCGAAAGGCAATACAAGTACCGTTTCACGCTGAGTATTCTGAGCCCGTGAAATCACTTCGGACGAGCCGGCCTATTTAGTGCATCCACGTTTGCTTCAGCGTGGCTCGCCCACGCGTGAGAAAAGGTCCCATTAGTTAAGATTTAGATTGACGTAGATAAAAAGAGTGAGTTTGGTAAAACATAGACACGTCAGCTGCAAGCCTCTGGCCTGTTTCGTAGTCATCAACAAGATTCCACAACGAAGGCAACGTTGTAAGAGCGATTGGAAAAACGGCCGCCAACATTATGAAAACACGGATATCTGCGTTAAAACGTGATTCCGAACAACAATGAATGATTGTTCCACTCATCATCGAGAATGAAACAACAAAAACGACACAATTTCGCCCCAAATCAGGCGTGACTTTCAACAAAAGGGTGTATTAAGTAGTCCGGCGGAGTTCAAGAGGCCGCGCTGCCGCAAGCAAGCCAACGGCGGAATGCTCTTTTTGTTTGGCCGGATTACCTCGGTGTGCCAATTGCCAATGGAAATGAGGTATCATTGTTGTGAGGTGCAGCTGTTCTCATCCCTGAGGGTGAAAGATGTTTTGCTTTTTTATATGTTTTAGCGGTCATTGGGACGGTTCGATACATTGTATTAGGGAGATTGAGTCAATAAATTGTTAAATATTATACCTAAATCATTTTTATCGTTATATTAAAAAAAGTTTCTATATTGTTTCAAAATTTTCGTATTTTTTTTGTTTTTAGTAGTTCTTTGCATATGAAATTGGTGTTTTTTACCTTCCTTTGAGCATCTTTCAAGCTTTTTCAACTTCCCAATTTATTTAAAGCGAATTAAAATAGTTTTATTCATAACATCGCCATTCGAACGTGATTTACGACGGAACTCACAATTTCACAGGACTTCCCAATATCCATTAGTTATCCATAATCAATTTTGTTAAAATTTCGAAATGTTGAAATTTTCAGAACGAAAACTTGGAAATGATATAAATAAATAAATCCCATAAAAATACCGCTTAAGTGGCGTTAAAAGCTGGCTACACAAGCAATGAACGCACGGTGGCGCGGTTATCCATGGGCGGCAGTGTTCTCTTACCATGTAGGAGAACTACCTGCTTCCTTCTGAGCTATATTATAAAAAATATAAGAAAACTATTAAATAAATTAATTTAAATATTTGTACCATAAAGCTCTTTACCAAGAAAAGATTTATTAAATTTTTCAATGCGTGGCACTAAGGATGCTTATGAATTTCAATTATCAAAAAACTCATCTCAAAAATTTTAATAAATTCAGCCCCATTCATTGAAGCTTAAAGTTCTATTATTTATATTATGTCCCCTTGGTGAATGAGAGGACATGTATTGAAAATAATAAAGGGTTCCTACGGGCACCCAGCCGCCATTTTGTATTGCGCCATTTTTAAATGTCTTTGAAATTTGTATGTATCGCGACAGATGTTCGCTGAACGTCTTGTTAGCTGTCGGTTTTTATGATTTATATTTCAAAACGTTAATTAACTTATAACGAGCTATGAAGAATCGTTTAAAACAATAGTTACCCAAAGTTCTTTATGTACTTAATTCAAGTGGCAGTGTGTGTAAAAAACATCAAATTCTTCATACTTAAGAGACTAAGGTAAGAAAAACTATCAGATTTATTTCATAAATAGAAATTTATTAGGTTACGTATCATCCGTGGAAGAACCATGCTGAAGCATATGCGGACGCTCTAATTTAACCGGCTCGTCCGAAGTGATACCACAGGCTTACAGAATACCAGCGTGAAATTATACTTGTACATACATAAAATTTCGCTGAGTGCAATAAAAATTCGATAGCTGAACCAAACGATGGATTTCAACGCGTTTGACCATGGAAAATATATTCGCTATATAATAAAACATATGTAGCATAGAAGTTACAAAATTTCAATTTGAAAAAATTATTTTCGAATTTTTTGGAAATCTGTTAACAAAATAAATAACGGATACAGAAAATGAACAAATCTGTTATGTTCAGTAAATACATTTCTTCTTATTTAAGTATATGGGTCACATTTTATCACAGTTGTGGGTCACACACATGCAGGGTATTATAATGTTAACACACACATGTGAGGCCTCTTTGCATGATCCTCTTTGCACGGTACAGATATGCACATAAGTGTATTGTTCAAATAGATTTTACTTAACTGTCAGATTAGTATGAAAGTTATCCTATTTAAAAATGTAATGCCTATTTCTATGAAGTAGACAGGCATAGAACACAGAGGTTAATAATATATTTTAAAAAAAAGTTATAGCACACAACGGAGCAGGTGGGTCTCCTATGTGATAAGAGAACACCGACCCCCATGGAAAACCGCGCTACAGTCCGCGCATTGGTTGTGTTGCTGGCTTTTCACGCCGCTTAAGTGTCAATTTTAATATCCTCACTCATAGAAACACAGTAGAAGTACAGTCTAAAGTAGGTACAACTACCATTTCACGCTGAGTATTGTGTTAGCCCGTGGTATCACTTCAGACGAGCCGGCTCAATTAGTGCGTCAGCAAGACTCTCCCACGGGTATGACGGTATTAAAACACTCGCCTTGCCACTGTCAAGCCCTTCCAGAGATCGAATAAATTAAATTATAATTGTCATGATCGGGATTCTAACCCGGTACCTCTCGCTTAGAGGCTCTCAAAATATATATACCGATTATTAAACGCGGTTTATTTATTGAATGATGCAAATTGGCACGCGACTGTCCCGTCGACCGCTCCAGGGTTGACACCCTCCCTCTGATTTATGTCCGAACACTGCCAGCTGAAAGTTTGATGTGGGTGCACACCAACCCCACACACCATTTTTGTTATTCATCATATACTATTTGATCCCTATGTACTATACTGTATGTAAAGGAATAAATATTTCTTAATTTGAATTCCTCTGCCTAGCTGTCGCCGCCTATAAACCAAATGTCATAATGTTTTTGAAGACTGAGAGATCTAAAAAGTAATGGCTACAAAGAATGAAATAAACTTATGTTAAAAGTACATACCTAATTTTGAAAACTCACAATACTCAACGTGAGACATCGGAGGCCCTTAAAAGTGCCACTTACGGCGTAAAAAGCCTGCAACACAACCAATGCACGGACTGAGGCGCGTTTGTTAAAAGGCAGCGGTGTTCTCTTACCATATAGGATACCCACCTGCTTTAATGTCTTCTACAGAATTATTTTTTAATTTGCGGAAAATAGCCTGTTTCACCATCGCTATTAAGCTCATCTATAATAAGCGATCATACTTGCGGATCCGTTGCCGGCCTTTAAGATATAGGTATGCTCTTTTTTGAAGATACCCAAGTCGTATTGATATAGAAATACCTCTGCAGGCAGCTGTTTCCATAGAGCATTGGTGCGCGGAACAAAATGCTCAAACTAAAACCAGATCTGTTTTTACGTTCTGTATTTTTTCAAGATCAACTGTAGGTAGCATAAGGGAGATAATGACAGAACAAGATTATTAAAGCAACTAAACTGATCGTAGGTAGTGCAACCAAAATGCAAAACCAAGACCTCCTAATTTTAGCAAGACCAAGACAAAGCCTGCAAGACTCTTGCGTCTTGCAACTATTTTTTGTTAGTGATTTTTAGACTTTCTCATTAAATCTTTAGACATTTATAAATCTGGTTAATCTTTACTATGGCTATGTTAATTCAACCTCAAAATGTTCCCATTCTGATAGAATTTTCTAAGATCTGAAATAAACTTTAATCAATATCAATAGTCGTATAGGTAATTTCAAGACTTGCTGCGAGACCAAGACCAAGACTGGGAGCGCAATAGCAAGACCAAAACCAATACCATACGTATTGGCGCAAGACCAAGGCTAAGACTTACATTTGGGCAACACTAGTAAGTACATAAGCGAGATAATGACAGAAAAGACATCTTTAAAGCAACGAAACTTAAAGTAGGTACATATTTACATAAACAGACATAACATACGACATGCACACAAAAAACTAAACGTTTCCAGTTTATAGTATGATGAATGAAGTCGATATAGAACAATCCAACCATCATTCATCTGGCTCACCTCTAATTACGGAATTAAGAAATCGCGGACGATATCTCGTTAAAGACAATAAGCCATCATTAATCACTAAGCATTACGCGCAATCATTAATGATATTAGGTGTTTTGAGATTTTAGACTGTGTGGCGTAAGGTACGGCCGTTTCGATAAGGTGGGTGCTTTTTACTCCCGCGGGAGAGCCAAGCTTAAGCATATACGAACGCACCAATGAGATCGGCTCATTCGAAGTAATACAGGCTGAAGAATACTCAGCGTGAAATTGTAGTTGTACTTGAAACGGTGTCTGTGTTTCGCTGAGTGAGTGTGGATATCGGACGTCTTGAATTTACCTATAAGACTATTGAAATTTATTAAAGTTTACTCCAGATCTTAGAAAAACCTACCAGAGTAGGATTATTTTTAGGGTTTATTTATATGTCTAATGATTTAATGAGAAAGTCCAAAAATAGCTGCAAGACGTGTTGCAGGCTTAGTCTTGTTCTTGCTCAAGTCTGACACGGTCAGTCTTGGCCTTGGTCTTGCATTTGGGCAACACAAGTAGCAATAAAATATAACCTAAAAATATCGCTATAAGTTATTCCCTCGAACACGGGCCGAAGCGAACGGTCGGATCGTAAAATCGATTGTGCCCACGTTCTGTTGTAATTTTTGTTGATTACGACACGTGATGTTGTGTGCACTGATTACAATTATGATAATGGTGGATTGTACGACGATTTACAAAGAAAATATCCTACGCTTGTTGGCAAACTAAACAAAATACCGTTTGTTTGAAATCAATATAGGTGTATTGCCTATAGGTAGGTTTGTATGCACCTGTGGATCACTACAAGTAAATATCAATTTAAAACACTATAATACTTTACATAGATATTCTCGCTTAATAAAGTCATTGAAAGCGTATTTTAACGTTGTAAGACGTAAAAGTTTAGGGTTTATTGATATCAGTACTTAAGTATCAAAACTTAAACAAAAGCTCAAATTTGAAATCCTGGTAGTTTAATGATTTTAAAAGTGTACCATGAAGCTCGAGGTATCGGCTTCGAATCTTGGTCCGGACGATTACAATTTATTTTTTAAATTTATTCGGTCTCTGGAAGGACTTGGCAGTGGCCGGGCGTGTGTCTTAATACTGTCGCATCCGTGGGAGAGCCACTACGTGACGTACGTGACGCACTAATTGGGCCAGCTTATCCAAAGTGATATTAAGCTGTGATATCACTGTTTTTCGCAAAGTGAGTGATATGGGAGGCCGTTAAAAATACCACTTAAGCGGCGTAAAAAGTCGACAACACAAAAATGTGCGGATCGTGGCGCTGTTGTCCATGGATGGCGGTATTCTCTTACCATATAGGAGACACACCTACTCCGTTGTCTGCTATAGAATAAAAAAAACTAAAAATATTATCATTTTTGTAGGCGGATATACCTAAAGTATATGATTACAAACACATCTGTAAGACAATTATTTAAAACTAAGTTCAGGATGTGAAAAGATACTTCAATTTGTTTATATGCAAATAACGGAAAACTTATTTATTTAGTAGGTACATACAATATTAATAAAAACCTTATATGAAAAAAAAGAAACTGCAGTAAAGTCCACTAATGATACATCTCGATTTATCTTATCTTATTTATTTTATCACTATTTACCGGTATAACCACCATCCAAAATGGCGACCATCAAAACGACATAATAATTTATTTATATACATTATATCAATTAATTTATACCTAAAGCCTTTTTTTAGATGCATTGATGATATTACGTATTAATTAATTCCGAAATAATTAAAAACATGCATTTCAATGTCAATAATCAAAATTATCAATGTCAACTGTCAACGACAAACTATAGAAAAACTATTACATTTTCTCTAAAGAGGTTTTATTTATATATATACTTTATATATTATATATATGATAGGCTGTAATTAAGAGATGTAAGAGTTATCTTATGTCATACGCCCATGTGGCAATAGCTCATCCCGTTTTATGTAATTATCGAGTATGAAATTATTTATAATCAATCCATAGACAGTGATAGTCTATGGACATAAAAATAATGAATATGAAACAAGTGAAGCTCGTTTTGAGTGTCGGCCAGGAGAATGGCGATCTAGGTTTGGTGATCTTGAACAATAATTTTATTTTGTACGTATAAAAATCGCAATTAAATTATTTTCATTATTTATGTGTATGCAGTGTCAAAATTTTTGATTTTAAGATGATTTATTCCAGTTAAATGATGAAAGTTCAGTATATTTTTAATGTTATATTTATCAATTATGTAATATTTCAAATTATTTAGCTTGGTACTTTAAATGTAACTAGTTTCTATAAAGAAGTCTCAGAGAATTTGGTTCGAACAGATCATGTATATTTTAAGTAGGTTTTGTAATATGATATGCTGTTTTAATTTAAAAAATATATTTATCCTTTTGTGGGAAATAGAGCAAGCAAGTATTCGTAATCGTAAGAGAACATTGCTGCCCATGGTTAAACTCGCCACATGTATATTTTGTGTGGTCGGCTTTTTACGCCGCTTGAGTGGTTAAAAAACTAATTATAAATGAATATTAGCTTAGTCAATCAATATTAAAACTTAATACTAAGCAATTTAAGACTGTATATTCACAAAGTAATAGTTTGTCTGTTTCTCATAGTACATACCTACCTATTCATTGTAAATGAAATTCAACTACATTTTTTGGAATATTCGACTAAGTACTAAGTAGTCACTTTTGTAGCCACACCCGTTCAAGTTTCGTATGTGAAAAGTCGTGACAGATGCTCAGATGCGATCGTGTGAATTTGATAGTGAAATAACGTTTTCAATCCTATAACTACCGATCTGTGGTAGCGTTAGCATATCAAAACACAAGTGTATGACAAAAAAATTATAAGATTTCCATATATTTTTTTAATACACTCATTTTTTGCATTCTATAACGGACAACGCTGCCGGTGGCTCTTCTATATGGTAAGAGAAGAACGCCGCCCATAAACAACCGCGCCACAGTCCGCGCATTGATTGTGTTGCCGGCTTTTAACGTTGCTTAAGCGGCACTTTTAAAGCCCTCTGATATCTTCACTCACTCTGCGAAACACAGTACCAGTATCGTTTTACGCTGAGTATTCTGTGGTATCATTTCCAACGAACCGGCCAAATTCGTGCGCCAGCATCTGACTCAACATGGCTCTCCCACGGGTGGATAACTGACGGGAAAGAGTAGACGGTAAGAGAATACCGCCTTCTATTGACGCTTCATAATAATGAAACATTTTTCTACCATCGGTACTCAACTGCCGAAATTACGAAGGTACAGTGATGAACTAATCCTACTGTATAGAGGTCACGTCTGTCGGCCATTGCTTTAATTGCTAATGATACACTGAGCGCGCTACTTTCCACTCACGAACTGCATACATACGAAATCCGTTCGTTGCGACGTAAGGTGTCAGAACATGTGGCATCCTCGTAGCTTAATGGTTTTAAAAGTGTCCCATAAAACGAGAGGTATCGATTTAAAATCCCGGTCCGAACTTTTACAATGTAATTTAAAATGTATTCGGTCTCTGGAAGGGCTTGGTTTGCGGAGCGAGTGTCTTAATACTGTCGCATCCGTGGGAGAGCCATGCTGAAGCATATGCTGATGCAGTAATTGAACCGGCTCGGCCAAAGTGATACCACATCTCACCGAATATTCGGCGTGAAACGATACTTGTACTGTGTTTCGCAGAGTGAGGATAAAAGTTCTGCTTGAGTGGCGTAAAAAGCCAGTAGTAAAACCAATGCGCGGACAGTGGCGCGGTTGTTCAGTGGGCGGCGGGATATATACATCTTATATGAGGGAATTAGTTTATCATATAGGAGACCCACCTGCTCCATTGTCCGCTATAAAATAAAAAATGTAGCAATTTTGAAAATTGATTTGGTTTTAATTACTGGTAACACAACCGAAGCTTGAACTATATAGTTTTAATGAAATCCAATTTTGCGTGTCTATAGAAAAGATTGAGTTCATTAAAGTAACATTATTGTTCTTAATAATTAAAGAACGAAATGCTGACTTCAACAATTATATATGCCAATTTGTTTTGGCTTTTTATTGTATTCAAAATCTCCATATTTAAAGTGTATATTTAAAAAAGACCTTATCAAATGTTTTGAGTGATGTGTATGAAAAGGTGCGCATACAGATCTTTAATTTGGGAAAAAACAGGCAATATTCATGAAGTATCTGTATCCGACGTGGGGATTGGGGAGATTAAACCTCTGTTTCTGATTTCTTGTTTTTAATTGAATCTTGTTAATGTTTTGAGCTTACGTTGGAATGATTTATTTGTGCATTTAGAAATTAAGTATAAATGTAAGTAGATGTACCTACTGACGTTTTAAGAGAGAACAAGTGAAATAAATCATTGAGCAGTTTTCTTTGTGGATGGCTACGTCTTTTTTATATTATTTAATAAAACCAGTTTTTTTGGGATTTTACAGCAGACATTGAAGCAGGTGGGTCTCCAATTTGATAAGAGAACACCGCCACAGCCCACGAGTTGGTTGTGTTGCCAACTTTTTATGCCACTTAAGCGTCATTTATAAGGGCCTCCGATATCCTCACTCACTCTGCGAAACACAGTGCAAGTACCGTTTCATCCATAGTATTCAGTTGTATTCTATTTTTAAGAGACAACAGGTGAAATATAAATCAAATATAATTCAAGGAAACGGTAACTACGATTTTTACAGATTTCTAATTCGTTATAGTCTGGCAATTATAATGAGGGTAGCTGGTTCCAGAGAATTGTAGAATGATAAATTACATAGTGGTAGGGATGAAACTTTAAATCAATCTTTGCAGTTTTGATATAAATTAAAATATTTTCTTCGTTATAAAATTACAATTTGAGTGCTACCATCCTGTTTTAGGTGAGAGCAAAAAAGGGCGCAAGCCGAACAGCGCAATTTTGTCAAAATTTAAACATTAATATCAATATGAGCAAAAAAGACCCCGGGCTTTATTTATAAAAGCCGACCCATAACCCTTTATGTTACGCGAATTAAATTTCTTTTGACGTCATTTCCCGTACATTGTCTCGGTTAAAATCATAATGGTAGGATGTTGGGCACAATGAGGGCATATCTGGCCCCCGATTCATTAATGTTTACTGAAGAATTTTATTAAAATGTTACGTCGTGGGGTTACCAGCTTCATTAGGATTCCGTGATAACTGGCTGGTTAAGCTATTTCTATTATAATAATAGAACTGTGATATGCGCCTTTTGTTTAACTACAAATGTTTTTCTATTATTTTAAAAATCATACAGTTTTCAATATATATGTGCAGACATAATCAAAAGATTTAACATGAATAATTTAAGGAATAGTGTTGCCCAAATGCAAGACTTCGAAAGTATTGCGCCAATACACCTGGTATGGGTCTTGGTTTTGCAGCAAGAGTCTTGCAAATCTTCATATCTTAGAAAAACCTATCTAAATATAAACATTTTGAGGTTGAGTTAGCATAGCCATAGTAAAGACCAAACTGATTTATAAAATAAGTCTAAAGATTTAATGAGAAACTTAAAATCACTGCCAAAAAAAATAGCTGCTTGACGCAAGAGTCTTGCAGACTTAGTCTTGTTCTTGCTCAAGTTTTACACGGACAGTCTTGGTCTTGCCAAAATTAGGCGGTCTTGTTCTTGGTCTTGCCTTGGGGCAATACTATTAAGGATTTAAAGTAGCAAATGTAATAATGGCAATCGAGCCGCAGACTCTTTTATTATAAGCAGACTCCGTCCGTGGCCACACCTAGAACTTGCAGGGCCGCGAGTGCTTTGTCAGACTTTTAAGAATAGCTACGCTCATTTTTTAAGGTTTCTAAGTCAGGTCGCCAAGTCGTATTGGTTTGGATATACTTTCTAAAATGATATTGACGTTAAATTAATCATAAAAGTCCTTGTTTTTGCATAAAACTATGACAATGTGTGTCTTTATGGTAAAATGTTAAAATCATGTTAAAATTACCTAAATACAAATCAGTTTATGCAACGAACAACTTCTAAGCGGCCATCTGGCGTAAGATATTATAATAATGACGTTACAGATGAGCCTTTTTTCTTAAACTCGCATTAAGGTAACGATCGTTGTGTAATAGATTAACTTAAATAACACAAAGTAGGAGCTGATATATAAAATACTATAGATCTTTAAGTCTAAGCTTTTTATCGCCGTCGCAATAACGAATTTAATGTTTTATAATAACGCTATACTTCAATTTTCGATTTTGCAAACTGAGTGACGCATTGAAATAACCAATGGAGAAACAATTGAATTAGGGTTTTCCAAATACAAATACATCCTAATCTACGGAGAGTAACAAGTTTTTACGTTTTTGTAAAAAAAGCTGTAGGTAAGTTAGTCATTCCTAAAAAAAAAAAACCAAAGATGAGATATTTAAGACCAAAGCAACCAGTACTTACGACAAAATTCTATTTTTATATGTAAGGATATATATTATTTCATGAAAACGTCTTTTTCGGAGATGTGTGTTTAAATTTGTGTAGTTTTAAGTATAAGCCATTTGACAATGTTTTAATTTTGTTATGTTTTGATACCACGGGCTCATAGAATACTCAGCGTGAAATGGTAGTTGTACTCGAAATGGTGCTTCAACTGTGTTTCGATGAATGAGTGAGGATATCGGAGGCCTTAAAAATGCCGCTTTAGCGGCGTAAAAAGCTGGCAACACAACCTATGCGAGGATTATGACGCGATGTCTATGGGCGGTGATCTCTTACTATAGAGGAGATCCGCTCTAAGACCGTTATACCATAAAAAGGCACAGATAACAATGTTATTTTATAACTCGTTCATACCACTCCTCTATAGAAGACCCTTTAATAAACCTTTATGAAAATATTCTTGTTGAAAATGCCTCTTAAGTGTTCCTAGGCATCCCCTCGGGTGCACCCCACCCTCTGGGCAAATCGTTAGCCGTACAATATTTGCATTACTCATTATCCTGCATCCATATTTAATTAGGATATTTTCTTCGGAAGATGTTGATTCGGCTTAATGATCTTGCATTTGCCATTTTTACCTTCTCAAATGGTAATTTACCTGGATTTTGATGCTATTATGCACTTTTTTCAACATATTATATATTTAGGAGAACGCAGTACGTAGGTATGTGATTTCACTAATGCACGTGAAGGCTCATGCAGACGGCAAAATTGATATAATAAATGACAGGTTGATAGAATGCAGGCATTACAGGTAATATGAATATGCTCTGCAATTGCTGGGAGTGTCCATGGGCGAAGGACCGCTTATCCTAGATGAGCCTCCTGCTCATTTACCACCGTTTTGATAACACCTTAGGTATATACCTACTTATTTAAAAATTTAAACATATTTTCATTATTATACAAATAATAAATGCATTTTTGAATAAAAATAAAAATATTATTATGTTTCTATCGTTTTAAGATATAAATCTCATGTTTTCTTTTGAAATATAACACTGAAAATTATAATTAATTAATTAATTGAATGATTGATCTTAACAGGACTGTCTTAATTTCTTTGTGTGTAATTCAAAAATGTTAATATGTTAAGAGTAAATAAATTCTTTGTTAACAGATTTTTTTAATTATTATTTATTGTTTTTATTGTTATATGGATTATTTTATTTTACAATAGTTTTTATACGTTTATTCCAATCTTCATCGCCATTACATTTTAAGATCGATACGATCGTATAGACAGCAACAACGCTAATCATGGCAAATTATGATATATTGTGTTCTTTACATAAATATTCATTAATTGAATTCAACTTTCAAAATGATTTATTTCGGGAATTGAACAGATGAAGACCACCGCCTTTATAAATAAAAGACCAATTATCAATTGTATACCGCGAGTGTGTTCCTGATTCGGCGGCACTTGAAATCGATTGGCATTTAATTTGGTCTCTGGCAGACTTCGAACTCAAACACGGCTAATGGCTGAACAAACTTCCGTTTTCGACTTTAATTATAACTCGCAGTCTTTGTATTATTAAGAGCTTTTCCGGTGTTATCTATTCAAAATACCTGAATATTAACACAATTTCAATAAACTCAAAGGGGTTGAAAGTATGTCTATAAATCAAAACAAATTCTTGATGTTTTTGAATATTTTCTCTTAAGGTACAAGAAACCTTCTTAGGTTGAGAAAAAACGTAAACTTTCATGGATTTTTTTTAGATTTTCCTAGACAAATTGTATTGTAAGCTACAATGAAGTCATAAGAGTCATGAGGTTCGAACCTCGTTCGGTATTAAAATGAATAATCTATTCGATCTTAAATGGCTTGGCCGGGCGAGTAATTTAACAGTCCTACCATGTGATAAATTGATGCTCTAATTGAGCCGGCTCGTCGGAAGTGATACCACGGGCTCACAGAATAACAGCGTGAAACTTGTACAGTGTTTCGCTGAGTGACTGAGGATATCGGTAATCCGTGAGATTATTAAAAAATAACTTTTGGGAGAACGAACGCCAGTCAGAGCAGAGTAAAATTTATCTCAACATAAAGTTTGATAAAAAAATCTCACAAATACATTCTTCTTATGTAGGTATGACTGTAAATTTTAGATTTGAAACTGTATTTATGCTTGCCTTTTCCCTCAAGTATTTAGATGATCTATGTATTATCCATTTTTTTATGAAAAAACAAGTAAACGAGCAGGATATGCGGTCTTCCGGTGATTGACACCTCTAGCCACAGCAAAGTCGTGGGTGCGCTGCCGCCCTTTTAGGGATAGGAACGCTCTTTTTTTGAAGTTCCCCAAGTAGTATTTATTGATCTCTGCAGGCTGCTGATCTATATTCCAGGAAACGGGTTTAATCAAAAGGATAACTGAGATGGAGCCGTGCGCAAACGCGGAAATTGATTAAAATTAGCGTGGCGTCCTAGAGAACTATCAGGATCGATCGAAATAGATCTCGTTCACATTGAATTGCTCTCGAGTGCCAAAATTATCATAACCGAATCTCTTGGAATTCTATATTATTAGTAGTAGCTCACACCGGTCTTGCCCGGATTTTTATACATCGGAAATAGTAATTTTAACGGAATTACAAACAACCCTCTTGCTAAGTAATTTTTTTGTAATTTATAAAAATTACCAAAAAATTACTACCTTGGGTAACATCAAAGAATACTCAGCTTGAAATAATGGTTGTACTATAACCGGTGATTCTAGTACAACCATTCGTAGATTCAGAGGCCCATAACAATGCCACTTAAGTGGCATAAAAAGCCGGCAACACAACTAATGCGCGAACTGTGGCGCGGTTGTTCATATAGGAGACCGACTAAGCTGTAAAATTCGTATGGCCGGTAGTATTAGCCCTTTCAAAAAAATTGGAGACCCCACCTGTCCTGTTGTCCGCTACACCATAAAACAGCTTTTTCCTAAAATACCAAATTATTGATTATTAAATTTGGACAAATATTGGTACAGTTATTTATACATATTTTTATTTATAAGTAGGTCATTTATTATATTAAAAAAATCAATAATATAAATGCAAAATTTAGTAGATCCCTTATTGCCATCCATGATTCAATATCGATCGTATTCTAAAACGTCACCCCAAACAAATCACCCTTGTTGACAGACTGCACTTAGTGCCAGACCCAACTACTTTTCATACAAGGCAAGGGAAAATTATTTTCAACCTAAACACAAAGAAGTAGAGTTGCAATTTGTATGCTTATATTACTATTCTGCGTATCAGCGTATTGACACGTCATGACGGGATTACGGCTATGTCAGCCATTGTTTTGTATGTATATAAAGCTGATATTGCTGGTTCGGCACATAAATTTTAGAGCCTCGTAGCTAAGTTTTTTAATAGGTCTAACATGAGGCGAGAGGTATCGGGTTCCAATCCCGATCCGGACAATTTTAAATTATAATTTAATTAATAATTTATTCGGTCCTTGGAAGGGCTTGAAAGTGGCCGGGCAAGTGTCTTAAAATTGTCACATCCGTGGGAGAGCCATGCTGAAGCATATGCGGACGCACTAATTGTGCCGGCTCGTCCGAAGTAATACCACGGGCTCATAGAATACTCAGCGTGAAATGGTAGGTGTTCTTGAAACGGTGCCTCTACTGTGTTTCGCTGAGTGAGTGAGGATATCGGAAACGTAAAAAGCCGTCAACAAAACCAATGCGCGGATTATGGCGCGGGTTTTCATGGACGGCGGTGTTCTCTTACCATAAGGGCAGACCCACCTGCTTCGTTGTTCGCTATACCATAAAAAAGAATTACATTTTTAAATAAACATATTAAAGATGATATCATAGAATGACGCTAAAGATGATTTATATTAAAACTTAACAAGAAAATAAGATAAATTATGTAGAAAAATCTTTAAAAATATATCTACATATAAATATATGTTTTTAAGGTTATTAACATTTAGAAAACCCTTTAACAATCAATATGTGACTTGTTTTCTAATATTACTCTTTATTAATTAACATTAGGGTACATCTTTGCGTGGCATCTGTTCCTAATCCGGGATCACTTCAGACATCAGGCATCGCTTTCTCGAGATTTTGATCCCACTATGAATGTATGATGGAATATATACACGGAGCTGTTATATCTTTGAAATTTTCACGTTTCTTATCATAATTATGATTTTTAAATAAAAAATGCCCTTTCTAACTGACCTTAATTTAATTATAAACTAATTTTAAAACAATATTGTCCAATGATACTACCTATACAAATAGTTTCAAAAATAACATAGTTAAGTAGAAAAGATAAGAATTTTACGGCTAAACTAATGCTATGTCGATATTATGTCAACAAAGCTATTTCTTAATAAGGCTTTGAGATTGATATATAAATGGAAATATAAATGGAATATAATAAATGGAATCTACATATAAATGGAAATGCATACTTGATGAGTGTAATAAATAAAAAAACTACCACTATGAAAATAGTGCCACGCTAACACACGAATTGGGCCGGCTCGTCCAAAGTGATACCGTGGGCTCACAGAATACTCAGCGTCATTCGGTGCTTCTACTGTGTTTCGTTGAGTGAGTGCGGTTATCAGAGACTCTTAACAATGCCGCTAAGCGTGTAAAAAGCCGGCAATACAATTATGAGTTGACTGTGGCGCGGTTATTGGCGGAAGTGTTCTTTTACCATATAGGAGATCCACCTGCTCTGTTGTCCGCTATACTTACCATAAATAAGACCCCGAAATGCGATATAATAATTGGTTATACCAGCTTTAGATGAATCCATCGATCAATTGATCCAACGGGATTACAGCGTGACGTTGTCTGTGACTTAACTCCGTTAAATATAACCCCGACCGGCGCCATCTTGTCACGCAATCAGATTCGGTTATGATGGATGTCGTGTTTGTTCTTTATTTATAACCGGGTTACAAAAAATCGAAAAGGTATTTGTTTATATCACAAACAAAGACCCATAATTAAGTATATACAACTAATATATTGCTAATAATATTTCTAATTGCTTGACGGCGTAATATCTGTTGCCGTCATATATGTAGATAGGCATATATAAGGTTATATTCAAATCGAATGATATACTTTTAAAGACCGGCAACGCACCTTTGGCTCTGTATGAGTTAAGGGTGTCCATGGGTGAAGAATATGTATCCTAGGTGAGCCTCCTGCTCCTTTGACACCGTTTCCATAAAAAAATACTTATCTATTAAATATTATACCAAAAAAATGACTTTTTATTACGTAAAGAATAATAGCGTAAAATAGTATTTGTACTGTTTCGCTAATTGAATGAAGAAGTCGAAAGCACCTGAAAAGCCATACAAACAATCAGTGAATTATGGCGTAGTTGTCCATGGTTGACACTGATCTCTTATTGTAAAGTAGAACAGCCAACCGTCGCCCGCTATATAGTAAAAAAATGATTTTATGCGTACAAAAATTACAAATCTAGTTCTAAATATACAAAATATTCAAAATGTCATATTATATAAGTATTAATAAATTTTATGTATGTAAGTCAACAGACATACGTAATCAATTCGGATAGTCTAGTAAGCTGAGTGTTCCCCTTATTTGCCAATTATGTATTTTTTTGTTTGCAACCCTAAACCGACGTTTTAATTCACCAGACCCGCTGGGGACCTGAAACGTGTCATATTTCTTTTGCCCACGGCCTGTTAAAATTAAAACTGCTCATTTGTTTAGTCGAAGTAGATACCGAATAAACCAATGCCAATTACCTCTATAGAAAATATTAATTCGTAAGTAAGAAATATGCAATATTTCTTTTATTAACTGTCAAAAAATATTATTTGTTGAGCAAGTCTAGAATAAAATATTTGAAATAATAATTCATATAATTATCTTAATTATACGTGGTAGGTACCTAATACAAGGCTAAACAAAAAGAACTTTTTTTATTTCAACTTTTTAGGTATTTTGTTTTTTTAGTTTTATACGAAAACTTATATTATGACGCAACTGTAATAGATAAGTTCAGTCATGTCATTTTTTATTTTATTTTATTTATTGCCATATAAATACCAATCCATACGGATTACTAAACAGTGTATGGACACTTCATATGGCTGAACATAGTAATTTAAACCATGAGAAAAATTGTACAGTCCACTGATCGCGCAAATTGTCAATAATCGGAGGGTCCATGCGACCCGCCCTCGGAGGGTACTTATTATTTTTAATCCCTTAATGGTCCCAGATTTCATTAGGGGCGCTGATTAAAAGGGTGGGACGCATTTTTTGTCCAATTCGGACTTCATATTACATATTATATGGGGTCCAATCGTAAATTGTTAAATAGATTTTCTTATTCACATAGATGGATCTGGGAATGGGGTGGATTTATTTCTAACTCACTATTGACAGCGACTTTGTCTGCCATTTTACTATAAAGTCATTTATTTTGATAGACGTGTTGATTCAATACATTCACATCATACTAGATGATTCGGCAAGATTTTTTTTTGCCATAAAAATTAAGAAAGTCAAAAATATGCTGTCGCGGACTTTTTTATAGGCATTATCAAGGTCTGATACGACTTGGGAACCTTCAAAAAAAGAGTGTATCTATCCCTTATAGGCCGGCAATGCACCTGTAGCCCTGTGGGAGCTGCGAGTGTCCATGGTGAGCCTCCTTGTTATTTGTCAGAGTTTTCAAAAAAAAGGCTTCCTATCTTTTCTCTAGAACACAATTCTTATCGTCAAGATTAGCGTTCGTAAGAAACGTCGTTCGACCATTTCTTTGACCTTCATTTACTAACTACAAAGATATATTGACGCACAAATTGGACCGGCTCGTCCGAAGTGATACCACGGGCTCGCAGAATAGGTAGCGAGAAATGGTAGTTGTACTTAAAACGGTACTTGTTTCGCTGAGTGAATGAGGATATCGGAGGCCCATAAAAATGCTGCTTAAGTGGCGTCCGGAACACAACCAATGCGCGGACTGTAGCGTGGTAGTTCAAGGGCGGCGGTATTCGCTTACCATATAGGAGAAGCACCTGCTCCGTTGTCCACTATGACTATCACAAGTTTATCTTTCAGTTTGATATGCGCAATATTAAACGTGCCTTAAATGAAGTTTTCTCTGTAAAATCACAGATTATTTCTTCACAGTTTGTGTCCACACATTAAGTTCATTGTAAAAAGCAACTCAGCTAACGCAAACATCTGACGGTGGTCCTGCGCATGAGGGCGCAATTCTAAAACGTTGTAACGCCATACTTTGAGACGTGACATAGGACATTTTGTTTTCCAGTCGCTAACTAGTTATTTTAGTGCATTAGGTATGAGTACAGAAGTGAAATGACTTAAGTGACCAAGGTTTGTCCAAGTCATTATTGGATGGAGGAGACCTCCAGTGCGCGGCGCTTGTCCGCATACTAATGGTCGTTACATATATCATCGTCATACGAAATGTTTTGACAATTATCCAAAACTAATATATATTATTTTTTATAGTCTAGTGCACAACGGAGCAGGTGGGTCTCCTATATGGTAAGAGAAAACCACCGCACATGGACAACCGCGCCACAGTCAGCGCATTGGTTGCGTTGCCGAATTTTTACGCAACTTTAGCGGCACTTTTAAGGACCTCCGATATCCTCACTCACTCTGCGAAACATAGTACAAGTACCGTTTCATGCTGAATATTCTGTGTAAGTAATAAATGTGATCATTCTGTAATTTTTATGTACAAATATTAAATGGGAGAATGCAAAAAGGTCAAAATGCAAAAAGGCCAACATCACGCGGTGTTCCCAGGCGGTCACCCATCCAAGTAATGACCGCGCCCGTCGTTGTTTAACTTCGGTGATCGGACGAGAACCGGTGTATTCAACGAGGTATGGACGTTGGCGTTAGCCAGGGCAAAATGTATGTTTGAAATGGTGAAGATAAAAATAGTAGCTCAAAAATGTTAATAGCAAAAAGGCCAACATCACGCGGTGTTCCCAGGCGGTCACCCATCCAAGTACTGACCGCGCCCGACGTTGCTTAAC
>DWCF01003224.1:0-20429 GCA_018230265.1 Delias oraia | reverse complement strand
ATATGATTGTCTGACGGCCGAGCAATTCTTGCGTTGTTTTTTATTAGCGAAATCTTGACAGTAGCAATACTTGTTGTAAGAATTATGAAAATGATGGCAAAACAGTAGGAGACTGATATAAAATAAGCAGTCCTTAGGGCAACGGGTGTGTTGCCGGACTTTTATAGATAGATCAGCTAGATATGTCTGGAGCCCGTAACTGAATAAAGGTGGAATGGCTTTACTTTACATTTAAGTCGCAAGAGCCTTACCAGACGGAGATTAGCGTAAGACCCGCGGGAGAGCCATGCTGAAGCATAAGCAGAGGCACTAATTGAGCCGGCTCGTCCGAGGTGATACCACGGGCTCATAGAATACTCATATCATGGATATGTATGCTCTTATTTTGAAGGTCCCCATGTAATATTGGTTTCATCAATTCGGTTGAAATTGAGCCTAGAGATGTTGCAATAATTTGTTTATCTGTCGGTTTGTGTGGCATTTTATCAGTGAAATAAAAAAATATGGCTGAGTTTTTGCCCATTTTCAGATCTGAGTTCTTTCATTTTTGAGACATCCACTCTTTAGTTGTGTTGCCGGTTTTTTTGCTTTAGCAATTGTGTGCTCCGATAGGAAATGTTTCAACTCAGTTCCAATTATAATTAATAAAACATTAGAATCAAATTTAATTACCATTTATTATGTATAATTGTGAGAAATTAACTAACAAATGCATAATGTTGCTAAATTCGCTATTCGAACCGAAAATTTCTCATACAGATCTGGGCCATAATCTTGAACGGCTCATTTTTGTAATAAACATAAAAAGCTGCATTACTTCTGTAAATATGTTATATGTATATTTGAAATAATTGTATTTAACCAAACCGGTGGGTCTCCCGTATGGAAAGATAATACTCCCATGGAAAACCGCGCAACAGTCCGCGATTTGGATGTATTGCCCGCTTTTAACGCCGCTTAAGCGGCACAATTTATAGTCCTCCGATATCCTCACACTCTCACCGATACAGTACAGCTACCGTTTCACACTGAGTATTCTGTGATCCCGTAAGCATACGCTTCATGGCTCTTCCGTGGGTAAAATCAAAGTTACCGTAACTATTATCTTCAATAAGATCGTGAAATTAGTTTCGGGGCGGCATATACTGTGTTTATGTTAATACCAAGTTTTATCTCTCATTGTTCGAGCCTCTCACGGAAGAACGACACACTAACACAGAACATTAACAGTTTTAGCAAGAGTGTGCAACTTTTCTGACTATCGATTTAGAAAGTAATTTTAAGATTATGCAAATGGAAAATTGTGTATATTTTATTATGATAATAGATTTTTATGTCATAGCGGACAACGGAGGTGGGTCTAGTATATAGTAAGAGAACACCGCCGCCCATCATCAACCACAGTCCGCGCTTGCTCTCGCCCAGAGGGACACTTATCAACTCGCCTGATCACTGTTAAACACTTCCAAACACCGAAAATAATAAATTATAAACTCTATTCAGGCCGGAGATCGAACTGGGTACCAATAATGTCACGGTCAAGACCATTCGGAAAAAGGCTCTTAAACTTTAAGAAAAATACCCTATCCTAATAATATGACTGCGAAAGTTTGTGAGTATGGATGGATGTTTGTTGCTCTTTCACGCAGAAACTGAACGGATTTTAATGAAACTTTGCAATAATGTAGCTCAAACATTAGAATAATACATGGGTTCTGACTAATATTGAGTAAATTGGCCAATATATAATAAAAATGTCACGTAAATAGGACGAGGTATGCAGGGTACCGGGCAGGGCGACATCTACCGAGTAATCTATAAATATGAATGTGACTACGTTGTAAATATATAGATCAAGAACGGTCTCATTCAAACCAAATATATAGGCTTTGCTTGTACTGATTTGAAGATGGTTTGAGTGAGGTTAACACGAAATAGGTCAAGCGATTCTTCATTTATCACATTTTTTGTAACAATTCAATATATGGATCATTTTGTTAATGTGGATTATGCTGTCAAATTAAAACTTTTTATACTTAGCGAATCACGTGCCAGGTCACTAGTAAGTTATAAAATTTCACGATACTTAGGCAATAGGTATGTAGGTGTGTAGTAGGTATGTATATGTAAAAATTGTGACCTATACTGAATGTAAGGTAAGAATTACATGTGTCCACTATGAATGTCAACGGTTCACGCGAAAGTCTTTTCGTGTTACGTAATACGTCATTATCAACATAGACCGGGCAGTGGGTAAAGATTCATCCGAGTTTATTCACCTCTCGAGATGCCACTTCTATAGTGTGTCTGATTCTTATGTAAGAAGCGTTTTTAAAGCATTCTGTGCCGCGCACCACTTTTATGTGGAATCAGCTGGCTTTGGAGGTATTTTAGAACCAATCCCACTTACAGACCTTCAGAAAGAGAATCCATATAAAACCGGCAATGCACCCGTGGACTTGCAAGGGTTGAAAGTGTCCACGAGCGCAGGACTACTTATCCTAGGTGAACATCCAATTTGATTACCACTTCTTCAATAAAAAATCATCCAGATATTATTCATTAAAACGTCACAAAAATTGTATCTCTTCATAATATAGGTAAAAAACATATCCGAATTTGACTAAGCAGAAAGCAGAGAGCATCATTTCAGCCGAAGGACGTCCACTGCTAGACATAGGCATCCAATAAATAAAAAAGCGAAGACAATAAATATTTGTTAATAGATTCCATAATGATGAACTATGTCATTCGCATCAATTATGATGCAATAATGTTTGTGTTTTCCCACGAAGGTCTCTGGCGGAAAGAATTCAATGTTAGACGATTGCTCTTATGGAGTAATACAGTATAATTCAAATACAGCTTTCGGAGAATTGCACTTGTAACTGAGGGTAAATGTAATAAAAAATATTTTTAAAAATGGACATATATAAATTAAAATGCCTAGATTAATTTGGCCGATTTTTTAATGTTCGTTGAAGTTTGATGGTGTTGAATTCGAATGCCAAAATGCCGTAAAATCGCTAAGAATAGCCTTTTTCTCTTTCCCATACAAACGTTTTCTAACCAAAATGTATAGACACTTGGAACTTCAATTAAGTTATTCAATAAAGTTCTTCTAAACATAAAAAGAAAAAAATAATAAAATAAAATAACATAAAAGCCTATGTCCAGCAGTGGACTTGAATGGGCTGATGATGATGATGATGATGAAACATAAAAAGAAAGCCGTCTTTGTTACACTATTTATAACTCAAGATGGTATAGCGGACAATGGAGCAGGCAAGTATTCTATATGGGAAGACAAGACAACAGCGCCACAGTCCGCGTATTGGTTGTGTTGGCGGTTCTTTACGCCACTCAAGCGACATATTTAACCCTCCGATATCCTCACTCATTCAGTGCACTCATTCACTGAGGCTCCATTTCAAGTACAGATACTATTTCCCGCCGAGTATTCTGTGAGACCGTGGTATCACTTCGGACCAAAGTCAGACCAAATTTGCGGATACACTAATTGGATACCCAATTAGTGTATCCGCAAATGGTTCAATATGTCACTCAAATTTATCTTTTATAATCTATAAATCTTTTTAAACACTGAATTGTTATAGCGGTAGTCCCAATTAAAAGTATTACGAGAAACGGATGTTAAGAATAAATACTAAACCTATCTCAAAACGAAATGGCTTTTATTAGTGAGAATTTAGAATACAGACATTAGGTGGTTGTTACGCCACATGAAATGTGAGACGGTCTTACGATTGGTATTCTAAATTAATATTACAAAAATGGTACAAAAGATGTCACAAGTTGTGACCTCTGATGGGTTATTTACGGGCCGTCGCTTTTAAGTAACCACGCATAAATAACATAAGTTTAGTATGATGTAATGCAACTAAATTAACCATTTAATAAGCTTCTGTGAATACATCTGATATTGGCCGTAAGTTATTTTAGAATTTGGATTAAATTAACCGGACGTTCTTTATTTTTTTTATTGACAACGGAGCCGGTGGGTCGGCTATATTTAAAAAAAATGTACATACAAACGAATTAACTGGTATCGCCATAACTTTTAGAGACTCTTGCAGCTAAAATAATAAACTTGAGAGAGAAGATACGGGTTCTATACAAGATCCAAATAAAGACATAATTTTTTCGGTCTTTGGAAAGGTTTGACAGCGTCCGGGCGAGTATTTGAATTTTCTCAGTCTCTTATCTTATTCGTGGAAGAGCCATGCTGAAGCATATGCGGACACATTTTTTTTAGGCCGGCTCATTAATTCATTGATTCCCTTTTGCTAGTCGATTTACACTTATTAGTAAAGCTACCAGTGGTACGGAAGATATACCTATACGAAAACCAACAAGAAACTCATAGGGTTTAATTTTTTTTTCGGCCGAAGAAAGTCGGCTCGACCGTAAAGATGTGCTCACAGAAAACATATGTGAAACAGTACTGGTACTGTGTTTGATCGAGTGAGGATATCGCATATAACACAAGCGGCGTGAAAAACCGGCTACACAAGCAAAGCGCGGATTACATCGTTGTTGTCCATGGGCGGTGCCAGAGCAAACCCGCTAACACGTTGCCCGCTTTACAATAAAAAAACGTGATTATTTACATTTTGGTGTTTGTTTGTCGTTGCCATGTAATTGTTGTGTTTAAACTGTTCTCTGCCGGTGTCATGTTTATCTTAGCTTAAGGTAGCATGTTTCCGGTAGTATTACCTCAGCGATTACGCTAGTAGGTTACTGTGTTTTTTTTATGAAAACGGAAGCAAACGAACGAGAGGCTACCTACCAACCTAGGACAAGCGGCCCTCCGCCAATGGCCAACCCCAAATTTTCAGGGCACCAGGTGCGTTACTTGTTTTTTTATGAGATAGGTATGCTTTATTTTGAAGGTCTTCAAGGCATATTAGTTTGGAAATACTTTTGCAGGTAGCTGATACAACAGTGGTAGGTAGGTAGGCGGGACTAAGAGATCGTCAAATCTGTAGTTGCGAAGGCTTTTTAAATATAAATACCGTCAATTCTGTAACTCGAATATCGAGACAGAATACAAGATATTAACTGTATCACTTCATCGTTTGCTGTTCCACAACTGATGTTTTTTAAAGACATTTTGCGCCCACCACCATTCTGTGGAAACGACTGCTTGCAGATGTATTTCCAAAGCAGACTGGACGACAAAAAGAGAGACGCATCCGTGGCCTAGCAGATGATGGAGGTTTCATAAAAAATCGATCTTAGCTTTTTGGATTAGAAATGACCGCCTAACTTTAGCAAGACCAAGACTGACCGTGTAAGACATGATCAAGAACAAGGCTAAGCCTGCAAGACTTTTACGTCTTGCAGCTATTTCTTTTGGCAGTGGTTTTTGGAATTTCTCTTAAATCTTTAGACATTTTATAAATCTGGTTGGTCTCTACTACGGCTATGCTAATTCAAGCTCAAAATGTTCCTATTCTGATAGGTTTGTCTAAGATCTGAAGTAAATTTTAAGAAATATCAATAGTCTAATAGGTAATTTCAAGACTCGCAAGACTCTTGCTGCAAGAGCAAGACTAAGGCTAGGAGCGCAACAGCCTGACCAAGACCAATACCAGGTGTCAATGGCGCAAGACCAAGACTAAGTTAAGTTTTGCATTTGGGCAACACTAATGTCATATGATATTAATGTTATATATTAGTTTGGATAAGTAGATAAGCTTAGGAAACTTAAATAAAACATCACTTTGTTTTCAAGATGAGATTACAATATTAATGACCCATCATGTCGGGTTTTTGAAATCTGACCTTTAAACTAATTGTGTTCTTTTTAATAATATTATGATAATGATTAAGATAATGTTTGTTTGAGATATATAGAACAGGTCTTTTTCAAGGTATTTAGAAAAAATAAGAGATTTACATAATATATTATGAGCTTTTAAAGTAAAAATAATATATTATTTTTAATTTTGCATTTTAGACACCGTTTCGATTTTTATATCCGTATATTTTTAATATAATACAAGCAAATAGATAGATAGTTTATCTAAGATAAGCTTTGGCCTCAGTTGGGAATGCGTTGCCGGCCATTAAGAGACAGGTGTGCTTTTTTGAAGGTTCCTAACTTGTAGTGGTATGAGAAACAGATGATTTCACAGAGTGTTACTTTGTGGGAAAATAAGCAATTTCATATTTTTTAACTTTTGTTTAATTAATATATCCTAACAGACCTCTTTGACTTAAATTTGCATATATGCATTTATATAGGTTTTATGGCGTTTTGCAGTGTTTTTGCAAGGTATTTCAATTATAAACGTTAATTTAATCACTTTCTTCCGTGTATGAAATTCAATTTGCATAATTGTGTATTTTCACTTTGTTAATTCAATTTGGCCATAACAAGTACACGTAAAAGTTATTACAATATTTAGACCACTGTTACCGTGGAAATTTATCTATGGATTTGTTAGTCGAATGGAAACTTAGACAAAGTTTCATTTCCCCAATAAGCCTTACTTGTGTCATTTTTTTGATTCAAGTTAAATTTACGTTTTACCCGTGGGAGAGCCATGCTGATGCATATGTGGACGCACTAATTGCGAAGTGATATACTTGTACTGTGTTTCGCGAGTGAGTGATGCCTTTAAGAATGCCGCTTTAGAGACGTAAAAAAGATAAAAATCATCCACGAAATGTCACTTCAATTTATAAAAGTATGTTGAGGAATTGTTAAAAAGTTTTCGAAAAATTATTTTTAAAACCCGTTTCGCATAATTGTGAGTAATCAAGTTTATTATTTTAACGTTATATTTATTATAATCAATACTTCAACGTCTCTACAGTATAGACCTTGACTAATAAAGATCCGCATTGGGGCTTGAGTTTATGTAAAGAGAAATAAATAATAACTTTACACGTATTAAATAATATTTTTTATTATATATTAAAATTCTCGTGTTGTGGTATTTGTTAATATCCTCCGAAACGGCTTGACCAATTCTTATGAAATTGTGTGAATATTGAGTTGGTTTGAGAATCAGATATGAGATATATTTATCATCCCCCTAAATATTACGGGTAGTCTAACCTTTTTTTTTAATTTTTTATAATATTTTAAATTTTGAATTATTTAAGATGGAGCATTGAAAGATACACCCAACCCCATATTTTCACTCTTCTACGATCGAGCCTTATTTTTTAATTGATAATAGAAGTGGTTTTGAAATTAATCAAATAGGAGACACACCCGCTCCGTTTTCCGATATACTGTAAAAAAAGTGACTCTTTCGTTGAGAAAACACATATTTGTGATGGTTGTGTGAGGATATCGCAGGCCCTGAAAAATGCCACGTAAAAAACCGGCGTCATAACCCATGCGCGGACTGTGTCGCGGTTGTCCATGGCGGTAGTGTCTTATCATACAAGAGACACACCTCCTTCGTTATGCGTATACCATAAATAAGTCCTATGTAATGATAATGCAAATAGCTAAATGAATCATACATTAACATAGCATTTATGTAAAGTGCTTTTATACAATAATGTTTACCAGCTAAAGGGCAAAGAAGGCACGTATTGGATAAGCATCAAGTTTGATCCATGATTTTCCAATCTTTTAGAAGGTTGCCCTTCATCCTCGTTTAGTGTGACCTTTTCATTAATTAATAAAGTCATTAAAGCTTCCGACGAGTTAACTCAATTACCATCAATCGATGTTTATGGTTTTCAAATACAAAAACAATTTCAACTATTAATGCGTATTACGCATTAATAGTTGAAATATGCAAATGAGAAGCAGAAAACACATTGTCCTGATTTTTTAACATTCTTGATTAATCCATGCATGTATATAAATATTTCTACATTAACTAAGATCTATTTTTTATAGTATCGCAGACAACGGAGCGGGTGAGTCTCCTATATGGTAAGAGAACACCGCCGCCCATGGACAAACGCGCGGCAGTCCGCGTATTGATTGTGTTGCCAGCTTTTTACGCCACTTAAGCGGCATTTTTAAGGGCCTCCGTTATCCTTACTCTGCGAAACACAATGGAAGTACCGTTTCATGATGAGTATTCTGTGCGTCCGTGCTATCACCTCAGACGAGCCGCGCAATTAGTGCTTTAGCATATACTTCAGCATGGCTCTCCCACGGAAAAATATTATAAGTATATAACTATTTTTTTAAATGGTTACCATTTTGATGGTTTTAGTTTTGTATTACTAACCACATTTCTACAATTAACTTATTATTTCAAGTATGATATTGTAACAAGAAGGACATTATAATTTGCGGTATTTTTCTATCATCTCAAAAAGCCTTGCAACTTAATACAGCAGGTACGCTGTGAATTTTGCTTTATATACATAAGAACTTACACGTGTTTTGAGTGCCGCGTACCTAGTTTAAATATGTCTACCATGAAGCGAGAGGTATCGGGTTGGAATCCCAGTCCGAACAATTATAAATTATAATTTATTCCGTCTCCTAAATGGTAAGAGATCTTCGCCGCCCACAGACAACCGCGCCATATTTCGCGCATTGGTTGTGTTGCCGGGTTTTTACTCCATTTAAGCGGAATTTTTAAGGAGTTCCGATGTCCTCATTCAGCGACACACAGTAGAGGCACCATAGCAATCTCAACTACTATTTTACGCTGAATATACTGTGAGCCCGTGGTGTCACTTCGGACGAGCCACCCAAACAGTGCATCCGCATATGCTTCCGCATGGCTCTCCCATAGGCGTGACAGTATTAAGACACTCGCCCGGCCACTGTCAAGCCGTTCCAGAGACCGAATAAATTTTAATTTATAATTGTCCGAACCGGGATTTGAACCCTATATGACTCGCTTCACGATAGATCTATTAAACCACTTAACTACGAGGACCTCTATTGTTTCTCTTCATCTTTTCTTTGTTTTTATATTTAATAAATAAATTTTTTGAATCTCAGCGACTGTGATATTTGATGAGTTTTTTATGAAAAACATGCGTTCAAAATAAAATAGCTAAATTATTTTTTTACACAAATAAATTTGAACATTATTACTCAAAACAAAAAAAAATTCAAAAATCTAGACATTAAAATTGTTGCAGAAATTTATTTTACTAAATATTTTTGCAAATCTGTTCTACACTGCCATTTTCTATACTATTAATTTTCATAATATAAGAATATATCAAACATACAATATATACACGCGCAATATAATTCTATTTCCATGATTTTTTTTAATTTGCTAAATTATGCAATTGTCGCTTTCTATATTATTTTTAATCATTAATAAATAAAAATATTCACTATATTATATCAACTGTATAATTTTATTAAATTTTCAATGTTTTTTATCTGTTTAGACTAATGTATTAAATTATATTACCGCGATTGTCTATAATATTATTTTAAATAATTAATACATTATACATAAATGGCGATATTTTATTTTATTTTATAGAAGTTTTTTAAAATATTTTAATAGCAAAAGAAACTCACCTGTATTAATTAAATACGATTCCTCACAGACACTGTATCACTTCGCGAGACGCGAGGTCAGAGAGTAATTCACGGATCGCGACTCGCGCGACTGAACAGTGAAAGTGCTTATATACGACCCATGTGCAACCTTACTCGTCTTCACTTACCTATATGACACAAAGCATCCTTACGGGACAACGCGTTTCTTAGCCGATGACACGCCCAGATTACACGTCCCGTCCTTGAAGACGTCCCGAATGGGACAATTTGAAAAAAATTGCAAGACTATTGAGAGTCGCGTAGCTTAATGGTTTTAAAAGTGTAATATGAAGCGAGAGGTTCGAGGTTCGAGAGAGCGGATTCGAATCCCGGTCCGGACATTTATAATTTATTGGGTCTCTGGAAGAGCTAGACAGTGGCCGGGTGAGTGTTTTAATACTGTCGCACCCGTGGGAGAGCCTTCACTGGACTGGTGAGTGTTTCATGAAATTTTGTATGAAGGTAGCTAACATTTTGTATTATTATATAGCTTTTTTATCCGACTACAATAGTTGAGGGAAATGTTTGATTTGAAAATTAAAATTTATTAGATTTTTTGTAAGGTTTGGCGAGCTAAAAGATTGCTCATGAATTTGGACCCTATACTAGCATACTGTGAAGTAGCATGTCTGCCGGATCGCCTATTTTGATAAAATTATTGAATTTGAGTTCATTTTCTTTGACTTTAGTCTCGCATGGTTTACAACCTGTTTTCTTGATAAACATGCAATGTTTTCTATTTATTTATTTTTGAAACACATACCACTAATGTCTCACTTGTGGTATGAGTTTATTTGATTCTATAGCGGACAATGGAGCAGGTGGGTCTCTTATATGTATATGGAGTATATATAGTATATATAGTATTGTGGATGTTTAGGTTCATTCTCTTGAATACACTAATTGATCTATACAGAAATGGCATTAATGTTTAAGATTCTATAAGAATAATTATAATTTATTTAATCATTATTTTACTTTCAATGCGTTTATTTCAAATTATATAAAAGTGACATTTTTTTTTAATTTTATTTACAATTTAAATTAACTATTCGTAATTCATTTACCTATTTATAATGCATTATTCTTCACCAATACTATTCATTATAATTATCATTAAATCATAACATTTTGTGCTCCATCTTTGTCTAAGCCTTATCATTAATTCATCATTGAAACATTTATATGTGTATAATTAAATTTAATAATACTGTCTAAAGTGCAACCACAGGCTTGCAAATGTTAATCTTGAATAAAGCATGTAATTTTCTTCAATACCATTTGACAATTGACAGATGCGATCGTGAACACATCTTCTGATGTCATTTACGTCCTTCAAATCACCGCTCCATATAAACAACTGCGCCACAATCGACGCTTTGTTTGTGTTGTCGGCTTTTTACACGGTTTAGGGGGTATATGCAATTAATGGACTTTCGGTACCCTGATTCACTAAGCGAAACAGCACAAGTACTCTCTTATCGGCCGGCTCGTCTGAAGTGATACCACGGGCTTACAGAATGCTTAGCGTGAAGTACTTGTCCTGTGTTCGCTGGGTGGATGAGGATATCGGAGGACTTTAGAATTATAAGGCGCGATTGTCCAAGGGTAGCGGTGTTCCATATAGAAGGTCCACCTGTTCCGTTATCCGCTATACCATATAAAGAATTAAACCAAGCTGGTCCAATTATAAATCCAACTAACCCCAAAAAGAAAAGGATTTTCGTGTTAGTCGGATTTGAAGGAAAAACGGAAAGAAAAAATTGTAGAAGTTGAAGCCCATGAAAGGATCTAATTATGGTAAAATAACGTTTACCGCGGCAGCTAGTAGCAACTTTAAAAAAGAAAAGAGCGTACATATTCCTTAAAGACCGGCAACGCACCCGTGGCTCTGCAAGGAGTGGAACAGCTGAGCCTTCTACTCATTTGCCAGCGTTTCCATAAAAGAAAAATATTTTACGTTTGGCAAGTATTACGAAATCTCAAGATGATTTTAGCATCGCCTATTAATATAGCGATATTAATTAACATCTATTGTTCAATAAATTTAAAATGAATCCGAATGGCGTTGAATCCTTCATAATGTTATGAGGTCAGACATATAAACAGCAAAGTTTTTTGAAATAACGCGAAGCGCGCAATGAAACTTGATCGTAAAACACTCAAAACGCCAATCGTGAGTATTCAGTTAATTGCAATGCTCGTTTTGCAATTCCGGCTTATTTTCATCTCGACAAAGACAATAGGGCGATCTCGATGTAAAACCCATTTTAATGTAATTTTGCATTTTTTAAAAAGCTTCAATACAGAAATTTATAACATATTTCAATGATTTTTTTGGGTTTTAAAAATCACCTTTAACACCGCCGCCCATGAACAACCACGTCACAGCGCGGGCAAAATGTGTATTGCCGGTTAAGAGGCAGTTTTAATGGCCTCCGATATCCTCAGTCACTCAGAGAAATAAGGTAAAAAAACCAGTTCAAGCTCATCTATCATTTCACGTTGAATATTCTGACGAACCGGCAGAATTAGTGCGTAAGCATAGATCAGCATAGATCTCCCACGGGTGCGACAATATTAAGATACTCGTTTGGCCACTGTGAAGCCCTTCCAGAGACCGAATAAATTACAAATTAAATTATAAATGTCCGGACCGGGATTCCAACCCGATACCTCTCGCTTTATATTAGACTTATTAAACCACTTAGCTAGAAGGCTCTCTATTCTATTTTTTATAATAGATTTAGTTATCTCAGCTGGGTGTGTTTATGCTTTGTTGTCCACTGTATAAGTAAATATAAATATGTATCATTAACTTTTCTCCATACAAATATGTGAACTTAGAAGTGGAACTTCCGATGAGATACACGATCCATGATTAATTTCTCCATGACACACATTGAGCTGAAACTTACATCACATTTAATGTGCTTATTATTCTTAAATGCTCGGAGTGTTTAACTCATTCTGATTTTTACGGTATATCAGGCAACTGGTGCCCATAGACAACCACGCCACAATTCGCGCTTTGGTTGTAATACCGGTTTTTACAGCCGGTTTAAAGATATAATTTCAAGGAATTTTGATATCCTCACTCAGAGAAACACAGTACGAGTACTGTTTAACGCTGGTATTCTGTGAGCCTTTGGTATCACCAACGAGCCGGCCCAATTAGTGCGTGAGCATGGCTTTCTTACGAATGTCGCAGTAATAACGCCCAGCCACTGTCCAACGTTTCCCAAGACGGAATACATTTTAAGTTAAATTATAATATTTTTTTGTTCGGACCGGGATTCGAACGCGATGCCTCTTCGTGTTATTCTTATAAAACCAAGCTACGAGGCACTAAACAATTTATTTCCGAAGAATATGCCCATTTTGAAATTGATTTTATAAAACCAAACGAATTATTTCTTCTCGAAATTGTTATATTGGTTGTTTACCGTGAAAATCGATTCAATAGATTTTGAGAACAGCGTAGGAAAACAAAATATATGTAAGGAAATTAGTATTTTTGATCCTGAACTTTGCCGCACTAAGCGCTGTCATTGTCTATGAACGCAATGTTGTTTTGATAGCGGCGCCATCTTGTAATGTAAAGGCAGTACAATTAAGTATATTTTCACCCGTGGGAAGGCCATGCTGAAGCATTTGCTCATGCACTATTGGGCCGGCTTGTCCGAAGTGATACCCCGGGCTCACAGATTAGTCAGCGTGAAATGGTAGTTGTACTAGAAACGGTACTGAATGAGTGAGGATATCGGAGGTCCTTAAAAGTGCCGCATAAAAAGCCAGCAATACAACCAATGGGCGGTGCCCAATGGATGAAGCGGGTTACTGAGTGGTACTACGACAGGCAAAGTCGCACCCTAATCCGCTAATACGCGACAGCGTTAAATATTTCGCGTCCCCATCACTGTAGCAAACAACAAACTCTTAGCCTCCATCGAGGAGAGGAAAGGTAAAACATCAGATGATAGGGTTCTGTGTAGGGACCGCGGTAAAAATCTGCGAGGACCAATACTGGTCGCGCCCATCACCAACCGCCCTAAAAGTCCGCGCTAAGCTGTAGAGGCCTTATGCCGACAGTGGTTAGTCATTTCAAAAAAAAACCAATGCGCGGACTTTGGCGCGGTTGGTGATGGGCGGCGGTGTTCTCTTACCATATAGGAGACCCTTTGTCCTGCTCTGCATCTGCTCCTTTGTACTATATAGCATAAAACAATATAATTTGTATTAATTAACGTATTATTTGTAGACTTTTATTGTCGTTTCTTTGTTTCCAGGAGAGATTGTTAGTTTAACTCAAGTGAAGGTACAATAGTACCTACTCAATAATACTTCATTTTCATATAAATAAATTAAATTTTATTTACACATCATGTTTATTATTAAAATTAAAAGTTGGAATTAATTAAATATTAAAGTATTTATAATATTTTCTTTATACTTACAGATTAAACCTAATATAATAAAATATTTTATGCTAAATAAAATTATGTAATTTAATGCGTGTATATTATCCTGTCTTTGTATTTATTGGGAACTTTTGCTTATAAATTAACATAAATTTATCAAAATGAGACAAATATGATATTGGCCTTGGCATCTCAAATCGTGGTTAATATTTAATTTGATCTATTAAGAATGCACATCATTGGCTCTTACGTGGTAGAGCCATGCTGAAGCATATGCTGACGCATGATTTGCTCTGCTCATCCGGAGTGATACCACGGCTCACAGAATATCAGCTTGACACAGTATTTGTAGTGTTTCGCTAAGTGAGTGAGAATATAGAAGGATCTTCAAATTAAACCGAAATGAACCGAAAAAATACCAAAACTGGGGTTATCAATTTGGCGTATAGACTCTGCGGCTTTGATCCACTATTTTTTGATGTAGTGGATAAAAGAGCAGGTGGGTCCCTCGTCCGAAATGAAACCCTCTCACAGAATTGTGTTTCGCTCAATGAGTGAGGATATCGGAAGTCCTTAAAAATGCCGCTTAAGTGGCGTAAAAAGCCGGCAACACAACCAATGCGCGGTTGTTCAAGAGCAGCGGTGTTCGCGTACGATATAGGAGACGCACCTGCTCCGTTGTCCGCTATACTACAAAAAAGAAAAAATAAAGAATTTAGTAAAAATAAATCAACAAATTATTAATAAACTTTAAATGTCGTTTCTTTGCTTTTACTAACCAGTGTATAATATTTTTATATTCTACGTATTTTTAAATATTTTATAACAAAAATCTTTGTTTTAATAAATTAAAGCAACTGGTTTATTATTATAAAGATTCCTAAATTATTCAATAATATAATTGTCTTATCTCATCATCAGCCTATCAAGTCGACGACTGGACATAGGCCTCCCCAGATGCCCAGCTATTACGATCTTGAGCGATCTGGATCCAACGGTTGCCAGCGACCTTCATGAGATCGTCCTTCCATCGCGTGGCGGTTCGTCTTGTCTTTTTGTATGCTATAAATAATACGTAACCTCGACGCCAAATCTAAATACCAGAGGATTTGCATCGGAAACCAATTAATGCTAAAATTCCATTCGATAATTGGTCAGAGATGTTACAGTTATAATTTAATTTGACAGTTATCTGCTGTCGATCATTAAGTCCGACGTTATTGAAAACGAGATGCAAATGTGCAAAATGTTATTGGCGTTTCGAAAAAGGTTTATTCAAAGATCGTATATTCACATAGTAGATATTTCAATATATTTCAATCGATACCGCTAAGACAATATCAATTATAGTTGGACCGAGTTAGTGCCTAATATTATTTGAGGTCGAATATAAAGTTTAACTTTTTAGTTTAGAGTTAAATCACTGTGATACGATGGTTATAGGATTCTACCTACAGTTTGAGTTTTGAATGAAGTGGCAATGGGCAGGCCACATCGCACGTAGAGCGGATGGCCGATGGGGCCGAAATGTGTTAGAGTGGAGACCTCGGACCGGCAAACGCAGCGTGGGATGTCCACCCACAAGGTGGACAGGTGACTTTATAAAGTTCGCCGGAAGACGCTGGATGCAGGTCGCATCCGATAGGTATTCATAGAAGTTCAAGGGAGAGGCCCATGTCCAGCAGTGGACGTCTTACGGCTGAAATGATGATGATGATGATCTCCTACCGGCCATACAACTTTTACAACTTAACACGGTGTTTGGGGCGAGTCGTAGGTTCGCAGTGAATTAGATTTTAAGCCGCGACTTGCGCAGGGGCGTCACCTGCGGGACACGAACCTCGGCTTGGGCGGTCACGGGATCACGGGTCGCCTGAGCTGCCGATTGGAAGCTCACCGGAGTGTCTGATGACATAACTAGATCCACGCATTCGCGTCTTGCGGAGCCGGTTGTTATAGTGGTTAGGACAGATCCCTATCATATACTACTAAGTACTCAGCGTGAAATGGTAATTGTACTTTTAACCGTGCTTCTACTGTGCTTCGCTGAGTGAGTGAACACATCGGAGGCCCTTAAAAATACCGCAAAAGCAGCGTAAAAAGCTGTCAACAAAATCGAAGCGCGGAATGTGGCGTGGTTGTTCACTAGCTGCGTTGTACGCAAAAATAAAAACTGAAGGCCCTTCAACTTTAAGTTGCCGTTTAAGCGACGTATACAGCCGACAACGTTACCAAAGGTACGTGACTGTTGTCCATGGGCAACTGTTTTCTCTTACCACAATGAGGAACCCGTTGTTTGATATTAAAACACAAGAATTAAAGTGAAAGGTTAGCGAGTTGGGAAATGAAAAGCGTACAATGTTCTGTATAAAGATAGGATCGGTATATACAATGTGTTTTTCATTATCACTTGTGCACTAATAGTTTACTACGCTGTTTGCAATAGCTTGCTTGAAGTATATGTACTTTTTAAAAAGTATCACGATTTCATGTTTGTTTTTCAAAAAGTATTTATTTTTGAGAGCCTCTTAGCTAAGTGATTTACCATCTACCATGAAGCGAGAGGTATTGGGTTCGAATCCCGATTTTTAATTATAGTTTTATTTATTCGGAAGGGCTCTGGAAGGGCTTGACAGTTGCCGGGCGAGTTTGTTAATATTGTCGCACCCGTGGGAAAGCCATGCGCCCTCAGCAATTGAAGGGCCCACTAAACCCGAAAAAATTGATACACTAGACCACCGACAATTGATACACCTTCCATTTTTGTATTTAGATAAAAATTGGTCTGTTTTTTTAAGCTACCGTCGCAATAAATTTCAGTTCAGTCGTTCAGTGTAACTTACACGACATTCTTTTATATAATATTTAGATTAAGTTTTTCTTGAGATTTTTTTATTTTAGTGTATGTGAAATAGATTGAAAACATACCAAAAGTGGACTAAAACTCAGGCCTTTGTACTATGTATCGTTTCACAAAAACTCAATTACACAAACTGTTTCGCGGAGATCCATAGACAAATGGGATTCGTAACGATCACAATCTTATGTTCTTGTGAGCAAAACAATGATGAATTGAAATATTTTCTAACAATAAAATGCCTGCAATTGATACGATGCAGAACGGTTGAAATATTTTTTAATCGAATGGATAATGGGGCTGTTTTTTTATAAAAAAGTGCATGAAAACGCATCAGACGTGAAACTTTTTAGGTTGGAAATCAGAACGTTGTTGAGCAATTCATTGAATGTGTCGTGTGTGTAATGAAGATTCAAAAGCAAATATTTTAGTCAATTAAGTAGCATAAAAAATTACATCCTGCTGTATTGTACAATTATGTCTAATTGTTTAATTTTTTCGTATAAATATTTTGGTCTTTTTAATAATCCCTAAGAGTTCAGCAAGGGCTGAGGGTGTCTAAGGGTGGACCTTGATGAGCCTCCATTTTCATAAATAAAAATCCACCCGTCAACTGCATTGTACTACCTATATTTAAAAAAATGATAAATTTTATGCAAATATACACAAAATGTAACTTAAAGGGTGCATATAATATATTAATTTTGTTATTTAAAAATAATTATTTAATTTTCATCCATGGGAGAGCCATGCTGACGCACTAATTGAGCCGGCTCGTCCGAAGTGTTACTACGGGCTCATTGAATACTCAGCGTGAATATTTGTACTGTGTTTCGCAGAGTGAGGATATCGGAGGCCCTTAAAAGTACCGTATGATGCAAGTAATTTTTAGAATTAGAAAACTACTTGCATCGTCTGGGAATCGAACCGACTTTAGTGTCAAGAAATGGGTCTACTTTTATGATGCCAATTGAAAGAATAGCTAAGAAATAATAACTCTGTTTAAGTTATTTTAAAAGCAAAGGAACAACGTGAAATTTACCGTTTGAATCATGAAAAGCATACATGAAATGAAAGTCAATTAAGTATAAATTAATTATTTAGTATTTTCTTGTAAATAAATTAGTTAAAAGCTCAAAATGTGATCCCTCTAGTCTTACGCAAATCTCCAAGCGCTTAATGAGTCCGCTGACTCTTGATTTTCTTATCATTTTATGCCGAACATTCGATGTGACTTGGCACAATTTTGTTTGCATCTCGCTCACATCGCGCAACATTTAATTTCGTTATATAGAATAGATATGCAATCGCTTGAAATTAGTGTAGCCCAAATTCAAGACTGCCCAATCTTGGTCTTGCGCCAACACACCTGGTATCGGTCTTGGTATTGTGCTCCCAGTCTTGGTCTTGGTCTTGCAGCAAGAGTCTTGCAGGTCTTGAAATTACCTTTTATTCTATTGATATTTCTTAAAATTTACTTTAGATCTTAGAGAAACCTATCAGAATAGGAACATTTTGAGGTTGAATTAGCATGGCCACAGTAAAAACGAACCAGATTTATAAAATATGTCTAAATATTTAATGAGAGTTTCCAAAAATCACTGCCAAAAAAATAGCTGCAAAACGCGCGAGTGTTGCAGGCTTGTTCTTGCTCGAGTCTTACACGGACAATCTTGGTCTTGCTAAAATTAGGCGGCCTTGGTCTTGGTCTTGCATTTGGGCAACACTAGTTGAAATATCAACTCAAGCGCATCACATAACCTAGTAAAATAAAACGGATGCGGTCAGCGACCTTCACGTTTGCCCTTTGCTGATGTGTGAACTCTGTAAGGCTTCAAGGCGTGCCTTACATACATACATACATCTCAACTCTTCCCACGCTTTTTTAAATATTGCAGTGATCAATAAAAATTAAAGTTATCCATTTTTTTTATTCTATAGCAGACAATGGAGCGGGTCATTCTCCTATATGATAAAAGAACACCACCGCCTATGAACAACCGCGCCGTTGTGTTGCCGGCTTTTTACACCACTTATACAGCATTTCTAAGGTCCACCGATATCCTCACTTACTCAACACAGCAGAAGCACCGTTTCAAGTACAGCTACCACTTCATGCTGAGTATTCTGTGATATGAAGTGAGTGATGATATCGGAGGCTCTTAAGTGCCGCTTAAGCGGCGTAAAAAACCCGCAACACAACCAATGCACGGACTGTGGCGCGGCTGTTCATGAGCGGCGGTGTTCTCTTTCCATACAGGAGACCCACCTGCTCCGTTGTCTGCTATACTATATATAATTAAAAACAATAAATATGTTATTACAGTGAATGTCATTATTGTCGTAGCCGTGCTAAGCCGTACCTACATGGATTGTGTAACATTAAGAATTCGATTTTGAGATTGCCAAAAGCTGGGGTCACGGATCATCCTAAGTTCGTCATTAAAATTACGTCTGATAGATTATCACAATGCATTGTGTTAACAAATTATTTCATCATTTTCGAAACGGTCTGTGCATGTATTGATCTTACATCATCTTTTGCCTTTTTAAACTCCGACGAATCAACATGTGCTACTCTTTTATGATCTAGTGGACAACGGAGTGTATGGGTCTCCTATGTGGTAAGAGAACACCGCCGCTATGAACACTTTTTACGTCACCGTACCGGCTTTTTACGTCACTTGAGCATTATAATTACAAAAGCCTCCGATGTTCTCACTCACTCAGCAACAGTAAAAGTAATGTTTCACGCTGGTGTTGTGAGCCCTTGGTATCACTTCAGACAGGCAATTAATTACTAGTTACGTCAGCATGTGCTTCGGCATGCTTCTCCCAGTGTCCGAAGCGACAGATTTAAGGATATATATCTGGGAGTCTCGTAGTTTTTAAAATGTGTACGTGTGTATATGTGTATGTGTGTGTGGGTGAAGCGAGAAGTATCGGGTTCGAATCCCGGTCCGGACAATTATTATAATCGTCATTGTGATGGGTCAGTTCACTCTGGGCTGGTTCTTGTCTTAGCTGAATTATATCAATTTCTGTATATTAAATGTGAATTTTGTAATCAGCAATTTTAACACGGCGGGCACTGGGGTCTGCGCCTACGCATTGGACAAGTACTACAAAACACAATATATACGTAGTCACGTGCGAAGGAAGGACTCAAGGTCAGACACGCTTCGGCCCGTGCAATAATTTTTGGTATAACGTACAACGGAGCAGGCGACTCTCTTCTATGGAGTTGTACCTAGAGCTTGTTAATGCCCATAAAAACACCACGGCATACGTCTTTGATATTTATAAGGTACAACAACTTTTGCCGGGGTAGCTAGTTCATAGTTATCTATAAAACCATCCAATGGTAGTCGGTCAACATTTATTATTATTCAAACCTCTAAAGTCTAAATGATAAGGACGGTCCAATCAATTTTTTTAAATACATACAAACCTTAGTTTACATTAATAATTTACCTTCTAGCTAAAATAGTTTCTGGACACCGTTTCAAAAATTTGAAAATTGTTGAATTTAAACTTTTCGCTTTGCAGTAGCATTGTTCATATTTTTATTTACTAAGCCATGGCATGTTCAAAACTTATGTTCTTTTCATAATCGGTTAAAAATAAAACA